>JASVER010000053.1:381370-581769 GCA_030449065.1 Oceanodroma leucorhoa
AAATTTGAATTTGGGTCTAGACTGCCTGGAGACAAGCATTTCACAAAATACTTCTTCCTCCCTCACCCTTCCCTAGCCCCAGCTATGCCCATCTGATGGGCTCTGCATCATGGCACCTGCCAGAAAGATGGTAATGCAGGCTGGTTTTGATCTTTTACCTTTYTGCTCAATCAACCCTCCTGTATTCACCCTTTCGTCCTGGGAGAGAAACAAAAACACAGAGAAAACGAACGAGAAGATCCCTGCAAGCTGAAGTGTTATCTCAGGAGTCACAGAAAGATCAACGTTGACTTTCAATGGCTGCTGCCCCCAGCCCAGGCTGTACCTGTCAAAGCCTGGAGCCTTGGGCAGACAGCAGCAGTACAGCACAGTTAACTCTCCAGCAGCCAGACAGGYCCTGCTGTGCTCCCCCTTCCCCCAAGCCCTCCTTTCCTAAAAAATCAAGTATAATAAGTTTCTGCTCTGCCTGAGCAAAGATCAACCTCAGAATTCACACTATACAAAGTGTAGGAAACCAAACTTGGTTCCCTGGAGCCTGTTCTGCCCTGTCTCTCTGCTGTTCCCAAAAGGGCAAGTTCAAAAAAACGACAATAAATGGTACCGTGAGCTCAGCTGTGTTCCTCTGGTCTAGACGCTGCCCCAAAGTACYCAGGGAGACCTGACTCCCTGGGTCAGTCTGCCCGACCCAGGGCATCCAGAGCACTCCCACCGCAAYGGGGCTCCTGGCACTCCAGAGGGGGAACTGCTGCTTTGGTGGAGGACCAGGWAAATTGGTGGCACAGAGCAGGCTCTCTCATCCACTGCTTCAGCACAGTCCTTGGAAGGGACTTTTCCTTGCCCCAGGACAAGCCGGCTTTGCAGGTGACAATAGGGCACACGGGCAGAGAGCAGAGAGGGGATGCCCTTGCTCTCCCCGGGGGTCTCTACGCGTGCGGTGGGCTGAGATTAACCCAACCGACCCTGTGTTCCCAGGAGATGTGAGTCGGGGTGAGTCAGCTCCCATGTCACCACCCTTTCCGCTCTCAGCTGCACAAGAAACACTGTATTATTGATGGCAAGCTTAATGAGGAGGTGGAAAAGGTGATGGAGAACAATTGTACTCCACAGTGGTGCGCAYGCAGGCTTTGGTGCCTAGAAACGCTCCACATCGTCTTCCTCACTGCCTGCAGACACAACGTGTGTCCCAAGGTGATTTCCGACCAGGATTGCTCCTCCTGAGAGCTGCCCCTCCACAGAGAGATGTTTCTTCCCTRTGCAGTATGACCAGCTTTCCCCTTTCCCACCAGCAAGCTAACTGAGACCCTCCAGGACAGGACTTGCCACCTATGGAGACCCACTATAAACCTTCTCCCCATCTGCAACCAGCTTGTGCTTCCTCCCAGCCAAAGGGGAAAAAAACCACTCAGGCCAGGCTCCAAAGAAATGCACCATCAGATATTGACTCTGCTGCAGTTCATGGGAAGTGATGAACCCACAGGAAAGGATTAGGCCGCCGAGGAGCACAGCAGGCTCAACCCCAGATCCACATGCACCACGGATGGTTGTTTGCGAGGGGGGGCGAGCCTGACCTGTGTTTTTTAAGGTTGTATTTCTGCCTGATTTAGCACACATTAGTCTATTCAAGTCAATTGCAATCGAGACGCCCCGGTTTAGCCTCTTTCAGTTGGAAAAAAATGGCAGCTAGGTCAGTGTCTGCGAGACCGTGAAGTAGATTTGTGTGAAAAGATGGAGAAACTGCTGTTAACGACCCTGCTTGGGTTTTCCAGCCGGGCAAGGAGATTTTCCTTGTGGCGGCTGCTGTTGTGTACTGCAGACTCTTTTCCTTCRGAAAGGTGGTAGTTTAAATTGGAGTTAGACGGACGGTACCTGCCAAGTTCAACATGCCTCCGAGACAAACACGGCTCTGTCCACGAGAGGCCCTGCATCGCCGAGGCTATGCAAAGGCCAGCTCAGCTATGGAAAACAGCAGGGAGAGAACTTGGCTGTGTGAAAATGCAACCACTTCTTGTAATGTAGACATAAACTTTTCAAGGAAGGGTTGCTGGAAGGGCAGAGAGAAATGTGAAATACAGGCCCGACTGTTTTTTTTTAATTATTATTATTTTTGCAAGAGTTCATTCCCAGTTCCCCCTTGCTGCGCACAGGCATTGCTCTGTGCACTGGCTGCCCCTGTGCCAGGACCACTCAGCCCTGGGACCAGCAGGTTTCAGCCTTTTCCAGCAGTCATGCCTCACGTCCTAGGCTCGGAGCCCATCTCACTGTGTCCCTGTCCCCACCGAGCTGTGTCCACAGCAAGAGGGGATGGAGAATGACTGGGACCCACATGCTCTCCAGGATCTTTGAACTGCCTCTCCTAGGTGCTTCTGGAGAGAAACCAAAGCACCCCGGGTAATGCCCCTGGTACGGTATTTTTGGGGGGATCCTTCAGAGGCCAGTTTCAGCAACCTTGATTCCTCCCTTGACGTTTAAGAGGAAGAGGCAGAGCATGCCAACCTCGCCCAGCTGCCTGGTCAGGCATCCTGGTGGAGAGCATCAGTGGATGCAGGACCCTCAGCAMTGCACGGGAAGGAGCAGCTTGCTCCCTCTTCCCGTTCCTGTTCTTGTTTCTCAGGTGGGAATGGCCATGGTTTGCCCTTTTCATCTTTAAAGCTTGCAGTTGCCCATGCTGAAGTGCCAAGCACCTATACTCAACGCAAGGCTAGGAACTGTGATTAAAGTAACATAATAACATAACCTGGTCATTCATAAATCCATTCTGCCATCCTCATTATCTACCCCAATTAGCTAGCAGACCCCACCAGGAAGGTCTCTGCAAGCAAAAGAGATTCGAACCTCTTCAGGCAGAAACTCTTTTAAAAAAGAGGCCCTACACAGCCACACTACGTGGGGATCCCCAAAATGTGACGCCAGAAGAAAGGATAGAAACCACGGGAGATGACCTACATGTCTTTTTSTGAGTCCTTCCCACTTTAAGCATCCAAAAACAGCAGCACAAGGGCCTGATTAACCAAAATTAATCCAAAAAAAGCTCCTTGTGGGCAGTAAAAGATGAAGCTGAAAGGAGGGCTTTTCCAGACCRGTGCATGAACCAGTCTCACAGCGTGGAGAAAGGGATGGGGCAAAAAGGAATGTGCTGCCAATGCTAAATCTGCTGCAAGGAGCAGTTTTAGGAACACAGAGGCACCTTCGCCCCCTTCTTCTCCCTCCCTAGCACTCACTCCCAGGACCGTGTTAACAATCTCAGCCCTAAATCCTTCAATGTTTTCTGCATGAGCAGATCACTGCTCCTGAGCAAAACCCACTGGATCTCAGTGGCCCTTCTGGGGCAAAACCCACTGGATCTCAGTGGCCCTCCTGGGGCTGGACAGGGGACAGCTCTGGGCCAGAAGGGACCGAGATGCTGGGAAGGGAAAGGAAGGGGAAATAGGTGTAGACACATTTGGGCACAGTGCAGCTGAGGCTGTGCCTGTTCAGACAGCATAAGCGTACCAGCTATAGGGACTTAATGAAATGCAAAAGCGATGGCGTTGAASTGCTGGGCAAGGGCCTTCTGACAAAATGGTCTGTCCTTGGAAAAGTCTGACTCAATGAAATGGAAACTTCCCATGGAAATGTATCCATGTCTACAAAAATTTCCTTAGGTCCCTGCCTGGACCTGGTCTTGCCTGACTTGTCTTGCTTGTTCTCCTTCTCTGCACGGTTTTGCCTGGAAAAGCCCCASAGCAGCTCCACAGTTTGAACGCTGCTCTGCCCAGCTCCAAGCAGGAACATGGTGGATCTGTGTCTCGCATCGCAGCTGAGTGCCCCAGCTGTTGGGTAGGTTTTTGTTCCATTACATGCCTCCTTGTCTTTCAAGCCCATCTGATTTTCCTTATTTTCTCTGCCTGTACAACTCACTCTCAGACTACCAGTAGATCCAGTTGAATTATTCACTGCAATCATTATCATTAATCCAGCCTATTTGCTGAGCCAGCCCTGATGGGTGAATATATTTGTCATTCCTAAGTATTTGCCAAAATAGTCTGGGTGGGCCATTTAGCCTGGGGCCATTCGTGGTAGCTATTTGTGTTCCTTTTCATTAAACCCACCTCTTCCGTAATGGCCAGTACAAGCCTTGTGCAGCGTTGAAACCCCGCTCGGGTGCTGTTTCAAGCACCTTGGTGCAGGGCACACTCCCCTGACCCGTTTCTGCCTTAGCAGCCTATCTGCACTGCCACGATGGCACAACACAGCTTGGCAGAGTGTAGCACTGGCTCCCGGAGGCAGAGCTATAACACCCCAAATTAATGCTTTTCCCCTCTATAACTAGTACTTTTTTTTTTATTCTCTCTGGTCATAGCTTTTCCTGGCTATGGACACCAGAGTTACGTGGACTTTCTGTTTGCTTCTTCAAAAGTGCACGTGCATATGGGTGGAGAAAATGTACTAAATGCCAAAGTCTATATTTCTCCAAGTGCTGTAGTAGGTTCTATGGTTACGGTCACAGAGAGCAAAGGAAATGCAAATGCTAAAGTGGCCGCAGGAGCTGGAACTGAGCCTCTGTGCACAAGACTGGTGTGTATTTAATGTGAGCAGCTATAGGTTAGGTGATCTGTTTGAAAATATAATCTGTGCACAGTGTTGAAGCCTAATCTATTGGGGGAGTAATTTCTGGTGATGGCTGCCTAAAAACTACACATTGTGTTGCTTGCTTACTTCCATTTCCTAAACCCTGGTAAGGATGTGCGACATCCTTAGTTGCACAGAACTCTTTATAGTCACCATGTAGCTCATCGTTATTTGGTAACAATGCAATATATGTTTAATATAAATTAAGCTATTAACTAYGCATTTGTATTGCAATTTGAAGGATTCACCCTCTATTAGATATAGGGTAATGCGGCAAAAAATCCCTATTAGTGACATATTTTTTGTAAATCCTGACAAGTTAAAAAAGGCCCTCAGCTAGTCAGTCAACTTTTGATAAAAAATATTAACATTTAACCCAGAAAGTGGCAAAGCTGAGCACAGTCCAGTCTCTGCAAATGTAAATMAATTTCAGCTTTTGAGATGGGTGATGTTCAAAAGGAGCCCTGGATTAGCCAGACAGCACTAACTTCATTCTTTCACTCCACGACCATGAGGATCCCAATGTGTGGTGGCTGTTACACGCAATATGACAGAAAAACCAAACTGCTTGAAACCTCTTCCAAATTTAAGCCCAYGGAAGTCAAAGCTGATTACACCAGACATGCATTTGGCCCATAAACTGCTGAAAAGCAGACAATCAGTTATTTTCTTTGCTTGCAAGACAGAGGCTCCAGCCTCGGAYGTGGCCGCAGCCCACAGTCTGTGTGAGGACCGTGCTCCGGAGGGACGCAGGAGGTTAGCGCTAAAGCCGTACCCCCCCTGCATGCACGCTCACATCTTCTCCCAGTATCTCTTCCCATTCTCTGTTTGCCGCAGCCGTCCCTGGATCACACAGCCTGTTTCTGACCAACTGCTTCAATCACCCTCTGATGAAAGAGGGGTGATTAGCCTCACTTGTAGCATCGGTGGCAGGATGCACATAGGCAGGTGCTCCAGAGCAGCTGACCCACTCACAGGYCACACTAATTTACTTTCTGTCCATACCTTGATAGTACAATACCTTTGTCTGGCCGGAGAGGGCTCTGCTTTCACCACGCCTCCATCAGGGCCATAGAGCAAACAATAAAAACATAGTGTGTCAAGACATCAGATTTCAGAGGTTCTGCCTGTAAATTTTGTAGCCTCTGATAATGACTTTTTGCAAACAGATGATAAAATGTAATTGCTCCCTCCATTTTAAGTGAGAGCAGTGTACAATAAGCACCCCCAAGAAGAAGAAATACATTGTTCCACAGCTCAATATATTCATCGTTTTAGACCTACACATTGCATTAAATGAGTTGCCATCAATCAGCTAGGAAATGCTTTAGGTCTGTGAAGCGTGCCGTGTTTTAGAGAACCAAAGGATGTACTGCAGAGCCCTTCATCAGGAGGACAGGGACACTGCTCTGGGAAACAGTTGTTTCCAAAGATAAAGCCTCATGGATCAAAACTCAACCCGAGAAATAACAGTGAAATTATAGTGAYGCTCTGAAATGGCCCTGGACCTGCTCCCAGAAACACACCGTTAACAAAGGTGTTGCAGGAAGTCTCTACTTGCTGCGCTGCATGGTGGCTCCCCGCTTCCCTCCCTCTCTTCCCACACGTGGGCAGGAACCCCGTTGACACAAGTGGTAATTCTGCCCAGGCAGAAAGACAAATTTATGTCACGTGAAGACTTTCATAACTAAAAGGAGAACTTTACCACAAGACCTATTTTTTGGGATAAATGACCCAGTCTTGAAATTCATAGTTGTTAAAATTCTGTGGCTAGGGTTTATATTTGCCTGGTATTTGCACAAAAACTATACCAGCTTTGTGCACCTGATTTCCACAGATCTTTACTTGCAACTTCGACGTTAACGCAAGCTGGGAATATATCTCTGAGGGGAATCAAATCCTTTCTTGCCTYGATCCTGCAGCAGAGACTACTCCAGGAGCAAGGTTGAGCACTCCGGGGCGGTGGGAGGTATAGCATAAACACCGTCATCTTTCCCCAGCCTTCCTTGTAATCAGATCCCAAGGATCCATCTTGGAACTCCCTACAAGTTCAAAAGTTGTCTTTGCAAGGAAATGATGACAAAATAAACCAAGTRTTGAATGCAAAGCCCCTTCACCATTGTAGAAAAGCTGCCTTTATACATGAAGTTCTTCCAGAGCAGAAGTGTTCAGAGAGGAACCACTGTAGAACGATGTTGGTCTGCATGGACCAGACCTCGACAGGCTTTCGCAGGGCAAGACTAGTGTTACACTCCTGCCGACACCGTGGTTGCAGTATGCTGAGCAGGTACTGCTAGAAGAAAAGAAAACAAAAGAATATGACATTGCCTTCTCTAGGCATGGCTTTGTAAATCTGAATCAAAGAAAGCTCGTGGAGCCTGATAGACTGAAACCAGAAACACAGAGCAAAGTACTCGGCTTTGAATGGACGCAGGGCAAGCAGAGAAGACTAGCAACGACACAAATTTCCTACACTCCACTGCTATTGTATGTCAACTCCTACTTAAAACATATGATTCTGGAGTAAGAGATCCCAGAAATACAAGGGAATCATCCCCCATAAACGGTGGCGCTGGCAGCAGCCCAGGACAGGAGAAAACATGGGAACTGCTTCGGCTGCCCTTGCTGCCGGGAGAAATCCCCGTGCAACCACAGCCCCAGGTTCCCCGCAGGAATTCTGCCTCCGACCGCCRAAATGTCACAAATCCCATCACCACCCACCCTGTGCCCATGGGTGCTCCCAGCTGCACGCAGCCGGGCTGGGGATGAGGATGAGGAGGGCCACGGGAAGGGGCCAGCAGCTGCAGGGAGGAACAGATGGCCTCAGCCTTCCCACAGCAGCTGCAGTTGCGTCTGTTTACAAATTGCTGCAAAGTGCCAATTTTCATTACGTGAAGCACTGAATACTTGTCTGGTGGTAACCACATTTCATCACAACCTACACAAACTGGATCTTGAACGGCAACCTGGAGATTAAATGAAACTCTATTAGCCTGGGTCTATTTTTGAATCAGGTTTTAACCATTCTCTTATTTTTACACCTGAGCAATTTTCATGCAGACCCTCTCCCTGCTCACCTCTGCAAACACATAGGAAGCTGAGCCCAGAAGACACAGGACAAAGTTACAYGATTTAGAGAAGACAGAGGATGTGTGGAGTTGTACTTGCCCCTGGCTCTCTGCAGCAATCCTGCCTGGGAACCGGAGCGCAGCTTTGTTTAAGGGTAGGGACAGATGACTGCACCACCGTCAGAAATTGCTGTGCTTTCAGCCAAGATACGGTATCAGTGCACACTGGTCACCTTGGATAAAGAATTACTTGAAAGGAGTTACTCTCACAGGAACAARACTCACCTTGCTGCCCGCTCTCTCYACCCRCCTCCAGGCAGTGATCTGCAACCAACTGCAGGAACAGGAGGGGCAGGTGAAGGAAGGGAATTGAATGCTTAAACACTTGCCTGCATATTATGAAATGTTTTACATGTGAAATAGGTTAAAGAACATCACGAAGAGAAGAGAATACGGAACAGCAGATTCATGATTACTGTTGTTGGTCTAACACGCATTCATGGTAAGGTAAGAGCACACAGGAAAACCTCATCTTAAGGAAAAAAAAAAATCTCAGATCAGATTCTTGTATATCCAAGAGTTTTAAGTCTTGTAAAGAATTATGATTAATCTGAATGACAGCATTTGGAGCTCCAGGAGAGCTCAGTGAAGCAAATCATGCTGAACTAAAATTAGCGGCATCTCAAAATTCAGCCGTCTACTTGGCATCCACACATGCTTCCCTGGCCCCAGACCCATCACATCACTCAGCTTTCCCAGTGCCGTCAGCTCCTTGCTTTCAAAAGCACTGCTGAGTGAATTGCTGCTGTTCATATGCAGCCTGCACCTGCCTGGAGGCAGTAAGCCCAATTGCTAGACACAGGTTTGGTTTTTTCCCAGTATTTTCTCCAATGTTTATTTGCTGATTGTCTTCCAGGCAGCTGGAATTCAAGATGTGAAGTGGGGACTGTCAGTGAAAGGATGGAAAAAGACCAGAGATAATAGGACAAGATCATAGGTCTAGAAATACACTGGAACCACACATGACTCAAAATGGACATGAACCGTGTCCTCAGAAAAGCAAGGAGGGGTTTATTRTGGTCCACAAGCTATAGGACAATAAGACATGAGTTACGGTCTGCTTCTAGGGGACTTAGCACAGAGAATGAGTGTGGAAATAAAGTTTTGTCAGTCTGCCTAGATCCCATGTGTTCACTGCATCTGTGCACAAGAGTAAGGCTGGACTCACTCATCTTTTCAGCTCCAGGCTCACTATTCCCATTTGCTGCCTACAATCCCATAGGCTCACAGGCCAAGCTCTGAACCACGCTTAAGCACTCACTGACCTTGCCCAGGCCCACGCTCTTGCTCACAGGGTCTGGAGGGACTCGTGTGACTGTGCTACAGACCGGTTCGCCAGCAGTAATCCCAAAGCCAGCTCCAGTTGCAAACTTTGAGCCCAAACTGTGGCTTAGCTAAGAGCCAGCAGTGTGGATGCAAGTACTCAAGCAAAGGGATCCAGTGTTTGTCACCTCACAGAGCCCAAGAGTGCCTTGTGAGGAGTAACTCCTCCCAGGGAGCATGAAAAGGATGACACAGGGTATTAGGACAGAGTAGCAATCTAGCTTTCCACCCAGCGTTCATTTCCATCTGTAGAAAACCCCTCAGAAATACTGGGAAATGCCGAACGTGATTTTTTTTTGCCGGAAGAAGCAGTAAAGTAGGAAGCTTAGCGGGTGATTCACAGTGCACTGGTAACATCTAGAGAGCAAGACAACTTCACAACAGCTTGCCAAAGGGGCAGACAAGCAGCACAGTAGCAGTCAAAATGCCATGTTGGAACAACCCATGCAAAAGGCAAACCAGAAAACTGTATCACTTCAGGAAGACAGGGTAGCCAGCAATAAATCAAGGATGAGGCAGGAGAAATCCAAAGAGGGCAGAGAAAGAGAAGGAGGAACTGAGATTTACACACAGTACAACAGAATAAGCAACAAAGCTAGGGAAAAATAAGAGTACAGGACATAAATAAATCGTATTTAAAAGCTATACTGAATTTCTTCTCGTATCACAATGCAGACGTCATTCAAAGAATCTGTCAAGGAGCAAAACAGAGACAAGAAAACACACACATACTGTGGAGCCCACAACCATCAAGGCCACAAACCTCTCATGACTCATATTATGAAATCTTCATATGCATAACTAAACACCAAGAGAGTTTCAGGAGCAATAAAGAGCCACATGTCCCACAATTACACCAATTTCAATAATGGACCCGAGGAGAAGACTCAGCTCTTGTAGAAGACTCCATATCTACCTATTGCAAGGGCTTTTCCCTCATCCCTGTGAGCACTTCACATCAGATACAACACTGGACTGAAGAGACCTCTGGACCTACCTAATACAGTAATTTCCATGCTACTATTTTTTCTGACAGCCTCAATCTTCTGATGTCTTACAGTGGAGTTACTTCTCACCCATACTCCCTTTCTGCACAGACACATGCTATCTGAATCCTTGTGATGAGGTATTTTCACAGGCTTGCCCAGGTACAGCCTTTGAAAGAAGAGCTGCAGTCAGGAGGATTCGACTGGGTGCTAATGGAGCCTGTTGTGGACCACCCGGTGGAAAACGGCACAACTTACAGACAAGGAGCACTGGAAGCCGTGGGATGAGAGAGAAGAGAGTGAGGAAAGAAGGAGGTCCAGATGCTGGTCCTGCCTGGCACAACAGCCAGCCGCGTACTTCATTTACTCCATCTCCACGTCCTTGCAGTCTCCATTTTAGGCTCTGCAAACACCTTTTCCTGATACCATTTACTGTTGAGCGCAAAGGAATTTGTTTGCCTCCTGAGCTCCTCTGGAGCATCTTCCCTCCCTGCCTGCACCAGCCCCATCACTTTATTTTATGCATCTTCCCATCTCCTGGAGGAGGTTCACAGATCACCATCAGTGCTGACCTTTCCCGCTCACCTTCTCCCAGCTGGCCACAGGCGGTGGCACTCAAGGCTGTTACCAGCTTTGAGAGCAGATTTCAATGGCTACCCCAATGCTCAGCCACGCCAAGCCAGCGTTGACTTCTAAGAAAACTTCCTGCCCCGATAGCCGTCTTACCTCGCCATGGAACACAAAACATGGACACATGTCATCGGGACCACCAAATCAGACATTTTTTATGGTGTGCAAGTGGCAAGTAGGATCCTCAAAAGCTAATAAACCAACCAAGGTAAAGCAGGGGGAGGAGAACACTTTTGCTCAGAGCACATAAACGTTGGTTAAGAAACAGGCGTAAAAAGCAGGCATGATCATTCAGGCTGTTACTCCTGCATTTAGGCTCCCTAACATTTTGCATGATAAACAATGTGTGCAGGTTTCTTAAAAAGCTTGGAGATGGCTATTATTTGCAGGAAATCTCAAACACAGCAGGTAGAGCCCTCACGCTAAAGCCATGCCTTTTCCTAGACTTGCAAACTGCTATCCCAATTTTGTTACAGTAGATAAAGCATTAAAAATGAATAACCATTTTGGTCCCGCTCATTCCCTCCCCCACTACTCTTCCCCCTCCCCACCTGAGTATGCCTCAGAAACCTTTCCGCACTGAGCTAAAACACCTCACAGCAAACTAGTGCCCCTTCTAAAGGTACTGGGGTCACACCCTGCTTGAACACCAGTGCCACATACTGCACTGGGCATGCTGGGGACCAAGGGAAGAGGAAAGCAGGGGGAAGGAAAACAAAAGCAAATGACATAAACAGGGGAACAAGGGCTTTGTCACGGCAGCCGTTCTCAGGCCTGGCTTGAGGGCTGTTGTTTGCCATTGGGAAACTGCACRCAAAAAACTTCCCCTGCAGGAATGTCAAGAAGGGTATGAAGTCAAACACTTGGGACTTGGGAAGTACCAGCTTTCCCAGAACACCTTTTCTTCTGCAATGAAGTTCTGTATTTTTCCACAGGAGCCCTGCCTGGTTTTTAGCCCAAGATGGAGGCAAAGGGGAGCAGAATCCAGACATGAACAGCCACTTACAGCATTTCCTAACTTTCAACCAACGGACTTCATAACTGGAGGCGCCCTCTTTTACGATTTGTCTGTGTCAGTATGTTGATGCACACACATMCACRGACACACAGAAAGTAGATTTTCAGCCGCCACGGGTGTGCAGAGCACTGCTGGGAGCAGGGAAGCCATGCAGGTTGTGCAAGCTGAGACGCAAACTCTCTCCTGGCGCAGACAGATAACACATCTCCCACGCAGAGCAGCACTACACCCATCAGCTGAGTCACAGGGGTTAGGTACCCAGGCAACTATTTCAATCCTTTTGTTCTGGCATAGTTTCTGGGAGGCCTGGGAAGAGGCAGCACAGTTACACGGGACACGAGAAAGCAGTAGTGATTACTTCTGCCATCCTCCTAAGCCTTTCCAAACGAGTGGTTTGGGCCAGTTATCTCTCCACCAACCAGCAGAGATGTCTTCTCAATCAATGCACTGATTGAGCAGGCAATGAAGAACTGCCTGCTCTGCATGCTTAAAGAGAGGGTAGCGTTGGCCAGAAACATGTTACCTGACAGAACTAGACATTCGTCGTGCATCAGCCTCTGGCAGATTGCAGCCTCCCAGGTTTATTTGAAGTTACAGATATTTTTCCTGCTTTTAGGGAAGGACTGCCAACAGTTTGTTGCAAATGTCCTCTCCGGTAGCAACGAGACACCCAAGTCCCATGGCAGTGTTAGTTTCCTGCCTGGATAAGCACAAATCTTGTAATCAGGAGAATGTTTTGCAAAGGCCCTTGGTGGCTTTCACTGCCTAGGGACAGGAGGCAGATAAGCTGTGACTCTACAAGCTTTGTACAGACCATTTTCAGCTTTTCCTCTCTGGGCCACACAGACCTTTGCCTGAGGCACTGCTACTTTAAAAAAATAAAAAAAACCACAAACCAAACCTAAGCTGCTCGACAGATTTGTTGGCAAGATATGCATCTTACAGTTAATTCTGTCTGAGTACTTGTTAGACGTACTTATGCACATGCATGTTTTTATTTACAGAAGACTGGCACACCCATGTCTGGCTGACTTCATAATCTTTGTTCCTGAGACCTGGCAGGGCTTTCTGAAAAAAGGATCCCACGTTAAAACCTATTATTCCATTTGCAAATAATGAGGTTTAATTTTGCTTTCAGTAGGTATCCAGAGGAGTAAATCTTGACTGTTTGAGTGTTTACAGCTCATGAATGCAAGAGAGGTGTGAACACAGATAAAGCAAGCATATTTTTAAGTCAGAGCAAATATTCACAGAATATGTACTGCATTCTTCCAGCCCAGTAACGGGAGAGTGTGCCGGACTGTTCTGTTTATTCTGGAACAGAGTGACTCCCATCTGTGCAAGAGTTAGACAGAGGCTCATAGAACTGACCAAGTTATCTGTCACAAATAATTTTAGAGATTTCGGACTTTGCCTTTTACAGTTTGTTTGCAAGCAAGGTTCTTTTTTAAACAAACCTCTTCCGTATTCATAACTATTTGGCAAACCCTCCGGGCAAATTTCAGCCTCCCGATTGTTTGCAAGCTGTGTCCATTTGCTGTCGTTAGTTCTGCTGCAGAGTGGTGGACTCCAAGTTCCTGCATGAGAAGGAAGAGCTCCCTCTGGGCTAGGCAGAAGTAGGCAGCCCAGCCTTGATCAGCAATGCTCTGGTGGAAAGTACACCCTGCCTGGACAAATGTACATATCCACCACCTCCTCCACTGTAAGACTACCAGTTAATAGGTCTGCTGTAAACRCCAAGGCACCCAGGAGCAACTGGTGCTGTTGTGATAGGTGCTTATGATATTTTTGGCTGKTGAATCACTTATTTGCTGGAAATAAAAAAAAAATAAAAGGCAGTTTCAGGGTGAGAAAAGCTATTTGTAAATTCAGGCAGCTCCACTCTGCATGGAGTATTTGAACATTTAGCAAGCCGGAGACAGGCAGACTGAAGGCAAACTGTTCCAGTTGCTGCTGATTGAGGTGAAAAGGTTACCACTCCCAAGCACACTTCACTGTCCCAGCCTTTCCCCACACTAACGGTAGTTATCMCATTCACTTTTTTCCCCAGTTTAAACAGTTTGTTTGATTACTTCCAAACTCAAACCTGTAAACTCTCCAGCTTAATAAKAATAAAAAAATAAACCTAAGAACATACTACTATTAAAAATATTTTTTAAAATTTCCAAGACCTTTAATCATTACACAGTTGACAGAAAGTTACACAGATATGGTAAAGTTACACAGCAGTAGGAACTGATGACAAGGATGTGGGARGAAAGTTATGACAACCAGCTGGGGACAGAGAGGAGAGAATAAGTAATCTGGACCAACATCTGGAACAGGTCATCAAGGTCAACAGCTGGAACAGGGATTCAAAAGGAGAGCAGACAAGTTCATGGAAGAGAAATACCTTGGATGTTACTCATACGTAGAAACTGCATTTGACTTGGAAAATCCCTGAAGATAGTTGAAGGCTGGGAGCACACTCAGGAAATGCATGCCTGGCATGCTTGAAGTCTTCTCCAGGCACCCACACCTAGCCACTGCTGGAAGCAGGTCACAGCACTAGGCAGATCCTTGGTCTGGTGCTAGAGAGGTACTTGACACCTGGATAGACAGACGTGGTGGGCAGCCCACGCATCTGAGGAGTTGAACAGCTTAGTTCAAATCTCTGCTTCAGTTCCAGCTGAGAAAATCTGGTGAAGAAACTATTCATTTGAGTAGTAATGATGTGGGGCTAGACTGTGTGAAGAAGAGGGGGAAGGTGGTAATGGGCCTTGAGTGCTATCTGCTAAAGATACACCCATTGTATAGTCAAGCAGTGCTTTTTTTAAGGGTCCTTAAAGACCATGAAGCAAGGCCAGATCACTGTGAGAACAATGTGATGCCAATGTATGAAGAATATAAGCTGATGACAGATCTGTTTTCTACGTCTCCTACCAAGGACACAGGTATCCCTGTGATCAAGTAGCATTTGCTAATACACTTTTCTAGACCTTAGAACCTCTCCTAACAGTTTTACAAAAGTAATATCGCCTCCACTTTTTAAGGTCAAAAAGACTTTTTTTTTTTTAACAAAGGCTGTTGGAGCAAGTGGGATAAGTGACAGCATCTAGATTTAATCTGCATCATTAATACTGACTTCTAAGGAAGGCAGTTCACACAGGGTAGGTGACAGGATCAAATATATTGTTTAAGTGGGCACAAGAAGAATAACCATCCATCTTCCTTGCATCCTGAAGCTCTGCAGAGCATGTAAACGACAATACTTTCATGTCACTAGATCAGCCAGTTGGAACTGTCCYGGGACCAGTTCTTTCAGCAGTTAGTATGGCTCATACACAGTCTCCCTGCAGGGGAATCACAAGGTCTTTTTCTAGACGTGCTAAGAGAACTAAAGCRTCACTTCTCAGAAATACTGCAGTCACCTGGGTAGTTTGTATTTATACTATTGGCCCCTGCCAGGCAAATTTGAGGCTAGTGAAATGTATGTTGTGGGCCACACATCATAAGACAACAAAACATGTTCTCTTATGGCATGATGGAATCAAGTTTCTGGAGTATCAGGAGCATATTCAGCTCTTGATGTCATATTTAACTTCTGTCTGGCACTGGCAAACCTTTAAACATGTTTAGCTCAGATGTGAGGACATGGAGAAGAGGTGAAAGGTTTTGTAGAAACCTCAGGTTAATCTCAGTATGTGTTCAAGTCATAGAGCTTTAGTTTTTGAAAAACATTTGGGACTTGCATAGACAAACCTTGAGGGATCTGCAACGTGCACTAAACTACTGAAAGACGGGTACCATGTCGAGACATGAACTGGACAAAACCCATGCCTCAGGCACTKGTCCTGGGAGCAGTTTGCCAAGTCAGCCTCTTGTCCGGCCTTTCCAAGGTATCTGAGTTCACTGGCATTGCAAAACTCCTGCCCAAAGCCATTAGAAATGCYTGTCTTAATGGAGAGACTGATAAGCCCCATAATTTGTGTTGTGATTTCTATAGGAGAACTGCATGTATCCTCCCATGCCAATTGCTGCAGGCCCTTCCCAAGGGTCTTTGCCTAGGAATTGTACCCAGAGGTGAATTAACAAGGATTGGCATAGCAAAGGAGGTGTGTACCCAGCACCAGTCCAGAAAACTCCCTTGTACTGCAGACACGAGATTTTCCCTCACATTGCATGCTGAGGATTTGAAAACTTCCTCTCTCCAGACCTGATWTTCTTCACCAATGGTGTCCAAAGCAAGGCATAATACTGACCCTTTCTCCCCCATGGGTATGGTGGTGTGGAAGCCCATGGGCAAAGAGGTCGACAGCCTACACCCTCTTGCCTGTTTCAGGGAATGGGCAAAGCCACACTCTTCGTTSCTAGGACGACCAGCCCTGCTGGTGGCAAGAACCCTTCAGGCAGGTGCTGTGAGCAAGGTCCTTCTGCAGCAGTCAGTATTAATGGTGAGCCTTGCACATGGGGATCATRACTCGTTTGCTGCATGTCAATTCCTGCGCCTCATTCAGTAAGAATTCATTAATCTATAGGGTAGCTTTTCYAGTCAGAAACCCTAACAGCTAGAGATAAATTAAGCTGGAATTGGAGCTGGACCAAGAACATTTGAGTAATCCATCCAGCCTAAGCAAGATCCCCCAAGACAGGAAATCTCAGCAAGAGCCTAGAAAGGGATTATAAAAGAAAATAAGCCCAGGCACCGCAGTCATGTGCTGGTGGGATGGCCCAGCAGAAATGAGAACAACATTAGAGGCTGTAAAGCCCACTGCTCATAAAGGCTGTTATAAGCACAAATCAAAGCATAAGGCAACCTTAACTGTGACCAGAACTTCTTTAGAAAGAGAAAATTGCATCCTTCAGSACCTATGGTTTATTTTTGTGGCTCTGTCCTACAGCATCTTCTGCTGTTGCCTTTCCCTGAGTACCTGTGAGAGAACAGGAAAGGAAAGCTAATGAATCCCAGGCATAAAAGTGCACGCTCAGGTTGAGCTGGAGCCCACCAGATGTATTTCCCTCTTACCACAGAATATGCTAACACAATACCTGTCCTCAGAGGGAAAAGTACAGGAAAAARTGTACACTGCCATGGTCTAGAGGTACATCCTGAAGTTGGAGAGCCCAGGGACCCTTGCAGCGGTGTTTCTCACAGCCTAAAACCATGTTACAGGTGCCTGACCAGGATGGCAGGGACTTTCATCAGGATTTTACAGGYCGTTTCTCAGCCCTGCTTTTTCTCTTGTGCAACAATGACACTCCTGAGGTCAGAAGTTTCACCTCTGCCATGTAACTCCACCGACATGACTGCCCTGCCTCTCACTTCAGGTTATTTCCACACCGAGTGGGGCACCTTGCTGAGGACAAGGGCTGGCCAAGCCACTTTCATCTCCCCCAAAGGGATCGCTGGCTAACAGCATGCAKCCCGCTTCCCATCACAAACCCCCCCAAAATGCCAGAGCGGCGTTCCTCCTGCTCACACACAGCCACWTCCCAGGCTAATGCAGTGGCTACAGAGGACAAGTAAATTTCTAGCAAAAATATCATTAGCTGTCCTTACTAGGGACGCTGCCTTGAGGCTGAGCGAGGCTCTGGGGTAGAGGAAGGTGGGTAAGCATAGGAAGCATGAGAAATCATAGCGCAGACAAAGGGGACTTGTATCAGAAGTATGTAGGAGAGGATAAGGACTGCCAAGCTTTTAAGAGGAATTGGAATTTAATGAAGTGATTGAACAAAGAAATTGAAAGCCTCCTTTGCCTCCCGCAAGGGTCGAATGGATCTGAGCAATACTTTGCTTGGCTGCATTACAGYGTTGTTATTTAATTTTAAATAACTTGGAAGCTTTCAATGTACTTCATAATTCTATTGACATTTATGATTTGAGATACTTAATCTTGAAAACACAAAAACAACGCTGATCTGTCTCTCACCCAAGAGAACTGGGAATCAGTGCCTGCAGCTCTTTAATGCAGCAGATCTAGGCCCTGCTTGCCATGGGCCAGCTTTTACCTACTTCCATCACCGATAATGGACAGGGACCTTGTGCTTTGCAGAGCTGAATTATTCAATCCTGAATAATTTGATACCTTTAAAATTAGCTTGTTTCATATTTACCTTGCAAGGCTGTGACTCCGGTCTTGCCACCCCTCCCACGCCGTGCTCAGGCTGGGATCCTTCCTCCCATAAACCTGGATGGAATGAGTGGAGCCTCGGCCACATCATCCATACATCAACAGCAAAGCTCGTGCAGCTTGCTCTTGTTAGACCCCTGACTGCATGGGGGTACCAAGGACTCAACATCCCAGGCTCGCTCCTGGGTATCCCAGTGCATCCACAAAGCTACAGCTGACCCTGCGTGCGTGTTGGGGTGTGTGCACATGATATTGTGCAACTGAAACTGGCTGGGTACTTTTGGGTCATTCTCGCTCCCCTGGCAAAGGATCCCACAGAAAACAATATGAGAAATGTTGGTACRTTAAGTCTCGTATTAGGACCAATATCTAAGTCGTATATTGCAAAGCTCAGGCCTGCTCACATGTGAGGGCAGATGTTGCCAGTAATCATGTGTATTAAAATGGAACAATATATGTGGCAAGCCTGAAATTAATTAGGGTCTGATTCTGCTCTCATTAACGGGCATGCAATTCCCATTGACCGAACAAGATGTAGTACCCTTAGAACAGACTTTGGTCCTTAATTTTCACGCCACGAAATTGGCGCTGACATTTCAAAGACATTACAGTAGCTGAAAGCTTGACCCTTGGTCTTTGCTACCAAATGTATTTTCAGAGTATGACCAATTTGTAAAGCCTAACATTACAGTCATTAGTTAGTGAATGAAGAGCACTTTGAAGATCAGAAGTGCTATTATTATTTCCATATTTTTGCCAAACCGAAGTTCCCATGCCGAAACCATGTGTGTCAAATCTAAAGCATTACCTCCAACGCTTTCTTTCTGAGCAGACCCTCCCCACGTGCCCCTGTTGTTCTGCCTCCATCTGTGGTTTCAGGATTATTTTGTGAAGATGCAGTCAACGACGTGGCAGTACTGCAGGGGCGGTGGAAGGCACATCCGCACAGGACGGCAAAGCAAGGTCTGATTTGGATTTCACAACCATGTTAGGGAGCAGTAACCGAATAGTCGAATCGGGTGTCAGCAGAGATGGAGGAAGCGCTGGAGACAGGGCAGTGGCTCGCCGCTGCTCTGGGATGGCAGGCCTGAGGCGAGGAGGGTGGGGGCGACCAGGGAGCAACCGAAGATGAGAAAAAAGGAGAGAACAAGAAAAAACATACTTTCAACTGCCTCGCACTCAGTCCCGTGCCTGGCTGGTGGCGTGTTACGATGTGAGCGTGAGCATGGGAAAGCAGATGAGTTGCAGATTTGGACCAAGTGGAAAACTCAAGAGCCGCACGCTTTGCAGAGGGAGACGAGGCTCCCCTTTGTGAGCGGCTTCACTGAAAATCCCCCCCTCTGAGCTCCCACAGCTGCCCTGCACGCCCGTACAGCCAAAGGGACGTAGCTGGATGGGAGCTGGAAATAATCTAGAGAACAGCAAAGCCCAYGGGAATTTTTCCATTGATTTTAGCGGTCTTTCGATCAGACCCTGAGCAAAGCAGGACTTGCGTGTTTAATATCAAATTCTGTTCTGGCTCCAGAGAGAAGGAAGAGGGTCAGATGATAGAAAAATGGGAAAGATAGGAGATGAAGCTGCCTCTCAGTTTTTTCTCTTCTGTAAAGCTTCTGCTGTTTCATGAACCAGCGGGTGCAGAGGGAAGGGGAGACAAAAAGGGCCAAATCACTACATGAAGAAAGAATTTGCAGTGCTGAGATGGGGAAAGTCTGCCCTTTGCGAGATAGATAGCATTTCTGATCTGCAGCCACACAAAGCCTTCATAATTGCCAAAGTCATTATTTGCTGTAGATGGCAGAGAGACATGACAGGTACTGCAGGACACATAATAAGCTGGAACGAGCAGTGATGTTAATCCAATACCATCAAAGATCAGGCTCATCACAGAATCCCATTTAGAGTCCACAACGGCAGCCCTGATATCGCTAAGGAATATGTTTCATCTAAGTGCAGACATTACTCGGTGCAGGCTTCAGTCCATGGCTGTATGTTTGCTATCTCCTCCACTCCTCCCAGATGCTGCAGCTACAATCCATCCACCCCAGTTTACCCCAACCACATATATGACCCACTGTTAGAGCCTGGCYGCCTGCATTTTATTTCACTACCTAAGCTATCTCCAGTAATGAGGAGGCCGGCAACAACCTTAAACAGCGTATGTAAAAATTCACTTATCTTTCAGCCCAGCTTCCAAGGCTGCAGGTGCTGTGTTGCTCTCATGAACTTAGGGGCTCTAAGCTGAGTTTCAGCTCTCAGACATTTTCTATTTATTGTGATTCCCAAATGCAGCATCAGTGAACACTCCAGCATACCTCCTCGCTCCCACAGCATGCCAGGTAAGGAGAATATGTCTAGACAGAAGGCAAGGCTGAAGCTAAGGATAATTTTTCCTCTAGCAGCCCCTTGACAGCTTTCAGCACAGGAATGACAGCTAGGGATTTATGGATARGTTGCCGAGTCCAAGCAGACAGACACCTTACTCAGGTGCTTTTGTGGGGTTGGGAGACATAGGAGACAGCTGCCGAAACAGCATGATGTGGGAGGACGTGTTTAGTCAGAGCTTTGAGAAGCACATTCCTGAATGTTTATTAAATTCAAATTCGACTACACAATTTATGGATACAAGTGTTCCTGCAGAGAGACATGCGCAAGAACTGAGGCTGCGCTGCAGTTGACTTCAGTGGAAATAGCGCCCAATGTCTTGAGCGTTTGGCCTGTTACYTATTTTTAGCACTTGAATTTTGCACTGTGATCTCAGTGAACTTTACTACTTTGATTGTAACCAAAGTGCTCCATGTGAACAAAAYAAGAGAATAAAGCAACTACAGCTTTTAACTACCACTGTAGGGGAAKCTGCAAGACACAGCAAAAGGCACATGAGAATTTATACCAAAGAACGAACTTCATTAGCTGACTRCTTACTTAGAAACTATAGTAGCGTGACCTAACAGCCCTGGCATCCAAAATTCAGTAGCAGAAGACTGGTTTGGGTATACAAATATACTACAGCACTATAAAATCAAAATGGCACTTGTTTTACTATATTTCTGGAACATAATGCCTTTTCCTCCACTTTTAAAAAAGCAGAGTGCGCCAAATTTCAATGACTGCAATTAGCCTCCCATCTTAGTTTTGTGGCTCTTCTGTTTATTGGTTCTTCTCAAGGAAACCCTGTTCAATGAGGGCTCAATGCTGCCTTGAAAACCTGATTAACTTCTACAGGAGACACTAGTATAGCCTGGAYAACCAAGGACAGATAGGGCATAACTGGAAGGAAACTGAAGAACGCAGAGAAAACAGCCATAGGGGACAGCTATTTGTACTAGGGAAGTACCAACCACATCTTGGTGTTCAGATACCAGCTCCCTCCTYCAGCTGCACACTGGAACTCAACCTCCTCACCTATGATTAATGCATTCATACTTTTAAAAACTTGCRGCACTTGGAGTATGAAGAGAATTTTCAGGAGATTTACAATAATTTCCATTAAATGCATTTTTAACACAATTAAAAATAAAGACTGGGTCTCTATGATACTTGGCACTTATGCCAGTCCTCTGTTCAATGTTCCTGTATGATTAAAAATGAAACTTTTGTGTGCCCAGGCTTTGAATGTATTTGAAGACATTAGCTTGTAACTAAGCCAAGCTGGTAATGATTTATATGAGTGAGATGATTATATAGACTAYTGCCAGGGTCCGCTCAACAGATCAGTCTTTTCCACAGCTGCCTGGTAGTTTGCACACCAATGTTTGAAAAACTGCCAGCTCTCYCTGCAACACTGGATGATAACGTGCCATCGCCTATGGTCAGAGCACAGGTGGCAACCAAAGGCCACTCCAYCCTGCTCCACCTGCACCCAATCTGAATTAGCTGCCTAGGTTTTCTCTAGGAGCAACGGAGGGACGACATGACCCATCCAAGAGGCAGTTCATCYCTTCTGACTTACCTTAGGACAGGTCTCTCCAGAGACAACTCACCTTATAGATCTACACTAACTAGAGAGTTACTCARGACAACTAAACTGAACACCTTGCTTTTATCTAGCTCGAGATAGTCAAGGTGTGCTTGGGATTGCCACCAATACAAGAGGAACTTTCAGGGTGCCAGCTGCTGTAGTCACCCCTGCAAACCAACCAAAAATTAGAGTCCTGTATCACCATGGGCTCAGCCATTTTGCACACAGGTAACTCAAAACTTTGAAGTCAAGCGTACCCTCCTTCACATTGTTCTGCTTTGCTGCCAAATTCACTGTCCGAAGCAAGCATTCCAGACCGTCAGAAATAACTGYCTATGCAGGTGAAATAAAGAAGATTTGCAACTCATTGCATTGAGGGCTAAGAGATCCCCAAAGTGTTGCTCTGTTGGTGCTCAAAAATACATTACATCCCTTTCAAATGTTGCCCAACCCCTAGACTGGCAAGACCCTCCTGCTGGCTATGACTTGCAGGGAGGTTACCATACGCTTACGCTAGAGCCACACCACCATACAAGAAGGCACTTGACCTTTTACTGCTCCCGATCAATTTTTTGCTTACAGATTTAAATTTCCTTTGCAGGGCAAAGTTGGGATTGTTTGGCAGATTGAACCTGCATCTTTCTTCCAGTAACATACAAAGATTTCTTTCAAATGTACTCCCTATGCTTTTTATCTTTGAATTGCTGAAATAAACACTCCATCTTAAAGGGCTTTGTCTTTGAATTACTTGGGGCCAGATGAATTGAACATCTCTTTAGCGATAACAGCACCATTGCCCCTGCAATTTGAAGTCTTCTTCAGTCTATTAGATGATCAGAACAGCAATATTCTGCGTGATTTCAGATAAAAGCCTATGATGTGCCCTAATTTCCAGGAAACTAGTCATCTTCATCAGAAATATTTCCTTAGGTCAGTGTTCAAGACCTACAGGACGGTTTGCATTGCCAAGATCAATGTGTGCATTTAAATCTGTAAGCAGATTTAGCATCCCTCTTCCAAACAGCAACGTCTTGCTGYCTGACACCTACCATGCCAGTAAATCCCATGCGTCTCTCAGAACTCATGTGTCACCCTGTGAAAGGGTGGAAACAATCACTAGCTGCGAATATAGATTCAGAGGCTTCAGCCACGTACTCATATAGCTCTTTTCACTCTCAGGGGAGAGGGAGGTATAAACAAAGGATCCCTTATATTTCTTCAGACTCACCCAGAGAGTCCAATACAGCACGTTCCCTAGGKCATCTGTCGAGAAAGACCTTTTCTGCCTTCCTCGTGAAGGGCTACCTATGAACTTTGCAGTCGGTGGGAGCCAGCCCTTTGTGTTTCGGGTGCACATGGAGAACTGAGTGGACATTATTACTTGGCAGTGATCAAAATCTATCCACGGTTTCTGAGAGTCACAGATAAACACTGAGTCCTAATGGATAAAGTTGTCTTAGTCCTCCTTTGTTCTGGCCCTAGCACCTGCTAAAATGCTCAGGAAAATAGGATCAGAGCTCATATAAACAATCCATACCATGCACACTCACCCTTTCCACTCCAAACCACCCGAGCTCCCAAGGCTTTCAGAAATCCTCAGCCATACCATCTCAGCCAGCATCTTTAAATGAAAGCTTTGCATATCATCCCAGTGCTAATAGATTCGGACTCCTGCTTGGCAAGCAGAGAAGCTGGCTTAAAACATGAAGGTCAGTCAGTTGGTCAATAGCCATTTACACCAGAAGGCTGCTACTTTGAACAGTGTTGGACCATGATGTCCAGATGTCAACCTGGAGGCTCCTGCCTCCGCTGCCCAAGCGGTGAGCGAGGGGCTCTCCCCGGCCTCCCCCAAGCACGATGAGCTCTGACCCCGAGGAGCTCAGYCCTCCCCCCTGCCCACCTTCGCCCCACCAGCAGTGTAGTGCAGTGCAGCTTTTGCTGGTTTTTTTAAATAACCTCCTTTATGCAAGCCACTTTATGCAACAGAAAGCCCATTTAATGGGYAACAGGTTAAAGCACCCCGTCAAAAAAGCCAACAGCAGCAGGAGAGAGGCGTTAAGAGAGAGAGGAAGGAGTGAGCAGGGACAGGTTAAAATTGGTAGYAAATTGCATTTGGAAGTTGCAATCCAGGTCCTCCTATTGTGCAGGTGTTCACATTTGTCCTTAAAACCCTTACTTATTACCTGCAACCACATAAAAATGGTCAAAGCATAGCAAACCTTGCCAGAAAGAGGAGTTTTGGGAAGAGCAGAAGCATTGGGCAATTCAGTYCAAATTTAATTGTTTCAAGTCCCACAAAGGGAATAATTTTTTTTTCAGTGTTGAAACATTCATTTTCAACTTAAGTAGTGTTTAATTCCTTTCAACACTTCTTTCTGAGATGGCATTTTTCATTTAAAAAGCATCCCAAGTTACAAGTGAAAAGGCTAGGCACCCCAAAACAAATATTTTCCAAATAAAGTGTTACAGGTCAACACAAAATTAGTTTTCTGGTTTTGTATTTTCCCAGGGAGCCTAATAAAACCTTTGGGTTCTAATTCAAAACCCAAATTCTTCTAGTCCAGCCACTGCCCAGACAAACYCTTTCTTTTCCAAGTTCTACTTGCACGGATGCTTCCACCATCAGACCCATGTTTAGCGCTCCCAGCTTCTCTGAATTTACCACACATAAGGTGATTTTATCCTGGAGGAACACAAGACAGCCCATCAATTTTCTGACTGCCCAATGCGTACTCCTCATACTGGCTGCAGAGGAGCAGCCAGTCACAACTACTACAGGAGACAGGGAGAGACAAGAGGAGATTTCGGACAGGATGCACAGCAAAGGAATAACAAGTATTTTCACAAGTAGGGAGGAGAAACCATAAAGCCCATTCAAACTAAATCTAAGGCTGCTTTTTGTCACTAGAASCAGTGGAGGGTCCACCAGAAGCCTGCTGGACCTTCTAGTGGGGACAAAGGTGGCTCTGACTCTGGCACTGCCTCGAGAGCGCCTTCTCCATCCGCACACCCCCATACAATACGGGTGCCAGACTTTTCTGACTCACTGACRTTTTTTTTTTTTTTTACCTTGAGTTCTCAGATATCACATCCATGGGAGGGGGAAGGGTGTATGTGTGTTAATTACATTTCTTTAAAAAATTAGGAAGTTAAGCTTATCTTTCTGCCTGCATACTGGGAGCTGTGTGTCCTGGATGAGTGAGCTGACGCGAGATGGTTTCTAGGCAACTTCTGCAAGCCATGTTGGAACAGGAATATGAATTAAAATTAAAAACAAACCCCAAACAAGTCAAATAAAACAAGTAGCAGCTACTCCACACAAAACCAGTTTTGACTGACTCGTAAGGTTCATGCGAGGTCTTTTGTGGGATTAATATTGCTTTACTGTTACGGAGAGAAAAACTGGCACCCCTGTTCCAGCATCTATTGTGAGACACGTGATAAGCGTGTTTATGCAGACAACATACATAGCTCGTGTGTGATAAGAGGCCTGTCATGCCACGTCCGTGCAATGATATTACTTGATAGCTGAAATGCCACAGCCCAGTGTTCCAGGAACAGCAGCCTGAGTACACCCAGAGGCTGGAAAATGGTGTCGTTAACTCCAGTTCTTTCCTCTTTCCCAAATAATTTTGCCTTATGTTTATCAATTCATTATACCTCTTTTTTCAAGGGATTGGTAAAGTTTAGGCAAAAAGTAGTGTACTTGGGAGCTGCCTTTATTTGTTTCTTTACTACATAGTACAGAAATGAGGAGGACGTCTCACCTACTTAGGTTATTCTGCAGTACTAGGAATTGATCGCTGTACTTTTTTAGTCTCAGCCCAAGTTTCAGGATTAAGGTGAGGTGATCCCATTCCCCTCAAAATTTATTCTTCCAACATCTTCACCAATTTATTGAACTACAAAGGTCTCAGGCAGAACGCAACCTCACCCATGTAAATCCAGAGTTGCATCATTTTTCCAGTGTCAGAGGAAAATTTAGTCCTCAGTGCCTCAGCTGAAAATTAATGGTTTCACACCCCACACTGTCAACTTTGTTTCTGAGCCGGCATAACAAGGGGTATTGGATGCAGCGTTTGCAGCCTTCTCTTAAGTCATGGAGGGCAAGGAATGCCTTCCAGGGGTTTTAATTATCAGGATCCCATTCTGCTCCTGCATTAGCCAGCATGAATGAAAAGCAACTGCCAAAGTCTGAACTTGACTAAGATCAGGGAATTTGCATTGTCAAATAAAGTTGCTAGCAGGTGTTTTAAAAGCCAGAATCGCCATCATTATTCCAAAGTGTGTGTTCAGGTTTCAAGAAAGGGGATACCAAAATCAAGTGAAGTGATTAATAACCAGGCCTCCAAAGGAGCTTAATTTACAAAGCATGTTTTTTTTTTCCCTTAAAGGTTGTATGGCACTGTTTGTCTGAGTGTAAGACCGTCTTCCCCCCAAAAAGTAGGTTGTAAGCAGTAACACTTCACAAATTTTGTTGTTCATAGGAAGTCAGAGCAAATCAAGGTTATGGTTAGAAAACAAAATCTCTAAGCCTAATTCAAGCTTTTCTCCCAGCTCTAAAGAAATCATCAACCAGCAACACCCCTGGGCTTTCTTCCAGTGGTTCCAAAGCTTCCCTGCCTTAGACATCCTGTGCAGCAGGACCCTGCTGGTTGTTTCCATGGCTGCTCCTGTTGATGCTGGCTGGTTTGTAAACCCAAATTTAATCACACTAGCACTCAATTCCCATGCATTCGGCCTCAATTTCTGGAGTTAGCCAGTCCTTAGCACTGCTGGGTGACCGTGCAGAGACTTACTCTTTCAATCCCTCCCAGATTTCTTCATGGCTGCTTTCTTCAGAGTCGCTGTGACCCACTGGGACCTCTAAGGCTCAGCCTGAGTGAAGCTGAGGCAGATACTGAGACTGGCCTCCTTTTTCCTGCAGTCTTCCCATGTGTTCCCAAACTGACAGCTCTGCTCCCTGCAGTAAACAGTCGCCTGCTGTCATCGCGGGAAAGCTCGCTGCCTGCCTTGCCTGCAGACAGAAAGGGGCCTATATAATAAAATAAGGAGGAAAATTAGCAACAAGGCCACGCTATGACACCGATAATAGGGAGTAATGATAGCAGAGGCATCCGTGGTATAATTCAGAGTGACACAGCCTCTCCTCTGTCAGGCTCTGGCCCTTCCAGAGGGATAAACCCCTACGACCACACAAAGTGACTCACAGCACTGGGACTGAAGCACTTGTCTTCTAGAGAGGCTCCTCCACTCCTCACTACCTTTTACCAACTCTCCACTAACCAGAAGACACACCAAGGGCTATTTTAGGGGAGGTCTTGGATTAGTCAGAGAGGTTGCATCAGAACAAGGAAAGGCAATTTCTCCTCTCAGGAATTCAAGCTACTGCCTCAGGAAGACTTACAAACAGCCCTCGGAAACCTAGGACAGGAAAACCACAAAAACGAGATGTCACTTATTGTAGTTCTAACCCAGAACGAAGGACACCAATTGGATATGCAGTGCATCATTAGTAGTAGTAGTAGTACTAATGCAGAGTGAGAATGCAGGTGGTACCCAACATTGCTCCCATATTAGAGAAGCTAAGCGCTGTCCTGCATTATTTTTGGGGATTTTAGTGTTTTCCAAGGACACTAGCTTAGCCAGAAGTGAAAATTTAGCAGCAGAGGTGATGCAGCTACGGTTGCTCCAGCCTGCACCCTTCCCTTTCCTTCCACGCACTGCCTGATGGAGGACTAAAGCACTAGATCGCCCAGCATGACGACAGTCGTATGGCTATAGAGATTCCCTTTGCACATCTTGGCTGCTCTCACTCCTGCGAGCACAAGAGGAAATTTGGCATGARGTAATGTTGGAAGATGCTCTTTGGAAAGTTCAAGTGGAAGATTTGTGTTCTGCAAAATTAAACCCCAAACTGTGGATGACTCAAATCTAGGGCCTATCATATCTGTACCCCAATAGCCTGCCAGGAAAAGAGGGCTCCAAAAAGAGGTCTTAATTTACCTCTCCCATGTAAGCAAATACATGGCTATGTATGAACAAGTGTCTCAGTGATGGCTAGGTGTGTTTCGGAAACCTTTGGTGTTTTTAGGAATTTGAAAGACCAGTCACCCATGAAAGGCCTTTATCATACCCTCCAATAAGCTACCCAGAGCTTTGTCAAGTCTGTTCCATGAAGGAGCCATCTAACCCAAAGGCACTGTGGTGCTGCATGGGTCTCACCATTTCAAGGACTTCACAGAAGAAAATGGCTGAGGTTCACTTGTTAGCTTTATTGGACACCCATAAAAATGTCAGGAATCTCTGTTATTATATAAGCAAGTGCAATTCTTGCACTGCAGATTAAAAACTACCATGTAGAAGGATGTTGGAGTAAATGTCTACCATTCGTTCATGCCTTTTCAGGGAACTATTGGAGATTCACTTTTTAAGTAATTTCTGTTCTGGATCTTTGTGGTTCATCTCTTCTAGAGATCTGAGGACATTGCAAGATACAGACACAACTGTTTCCTGAACACAAACCTATGGGCAATGACAGCTTGCTCTGTCTAATTGTGTGTGAGTTTGTGGGCAGTAAAAATACAATTGTGTTATGCACACACACATACACACAGAATATTCTGTTGGCGGCTTAAGCTAAAGCCTTAAATCAGAACACCAGAGATATCAGAATCACAAACCAATTCTGCGGGCTCACCTTGCACGCGATTTCAGCATAATTTTACAAAGTCTTGCCTTGCAGGTTGTTCTTGATAGCATTTTTCTAAAGGGAAATTGTGAGTAAAGTACAGCAGACAAGGGCTTGATCAGCTTCTGGAATCTGATGCCAAATTTTCAGCAGAGACTGAGTCAAAATAGCAGGAGAGGAAAGATGAAGATGATTTTTCCTCATGCTTGCGATTACGACTTAGTGGTGGGACGCTCAGGGCTGTCTCACAGCACAAGCACTTCAGCACATGGTACAAGTTAAACAGCACGGGGCGGTGGGGGTAACTGCCCGCGGAGTTATCTGATCAGCAGAATAAATGCTTAGCTGTGGTGTGAAGCACGCTGCGTAAGGCCACAGCGCTCAGTGTACCCTGCCATATCCCAGCAAACAGCCAAGCTTGTACCTGCATAAAACAGCTCAGTCCACGTGTAATGCCTGCAACAAATAACTTTTACATGTTAATTACCTGGCTTTTCTGTCATCAATCATCTATTTCATTACAGACCATGCATCTGATTTTCATTGCTCAAGTCTTAGTAAGCCACATACTCCTTTTTTTTTTATGGTTGAGGAGAAGGTAAGCAGCACGCCTTGACCACTTAGAGCATGCATAGGTGAGGAGTCCCGGGGGGGATTACTGCTTTGGCACTGCTGTATCCACTGAGAGATAAAGGTGAGCAGAAGTTCACGTAAAACATCACTGCATGATGTTTTGAGCAACTAAACCTCAAAAGGTCTGCAAAACACTCCCAGACGAGTTACGGATGGGTGACCATACTGTCACCTCAGAGAGATGCTGAGCTGTTCAGTGTCGTTTTCTGAGTATATCAGACTGTAAGAGGGAAATTCCCATAACAATGTGAATAATGACTGATTAGATATCTTTCTGACTGCCCATTTCAAACCAACACGAGAATCCCAAAGAGTTTTTAGGCTGAAGGACAGGGGCAGCTAACCAGCATAAAAATATATTGCTTTTAAAATGCCTAATTTCCATTTTATCTGGATTTTCCTAGAGGAATTCCATTGAAATCCACTAAAATCCACTACACAAGATTTACACCACTAGGACTAAAATCTGGCCCCCTCCTTAAGGAGGGCCCATTAAGGTGTCTATGATCCAGCAACCTAAGGGGTATTAACGTAATGTCAATAATTCCTTATTAGCAGTGTTTTGAAGCCTTCCAAAGACCTGAAGGAAGACCAGAGGTGCCTGGAGCTGCATAGGAAGCCAAACACATGGTCCCATCTTGTCTCAAAGTCAGTTGCTTCTCCCTAGTAGAGTGTCCATGTTCTCACTTAGAGGAAAAGCATCTGCAGGTAAATTACTCTCTGCCCAGGCTAACAGACAATTTTCTATTTTCATTTCTGGGGAGACAAATCTTGGGCTCACTTTTCTGACAACACAGGCCATTTCAGTGTAAGAAATTTCACCCAACAACCTCAAAAACCTGAATGGATTCCTAACTTGGGGCTTTTTTCAGAGTCCTACAGTTTATTCTTTGTATGAAAACAGTATACCAAGAGGCACAGCAACCTTACTGCAGATGTCAGCAGTTTATCCAACCAGACCTTTCCAGGACACATTTCAAAATGGAGGGTGCAACACACCAGCGTCGTCTGTCCTCTGCCATCAGCACTGCACAGTCAGCTGAAAAGCTATAACGGGCCCAAAGTGTAATGGTTTGGTGCAGGGCACAAAGGAGGAAGAAAAGTAAAGACTGAAAATATCCATCRTGTGGTCTTCTGTGTTTAGCATCTGCAAAAGAGGTTGTTTTTCTAACAGCTGCTTTTTGCAAAAGGCTCTTACTGCAAACAAGGTACAAACTTCATTCTTAGAAAGCTTTTAATGAAGCAGTTTCAGATGTACAACAGACCACCTCAGGAAGGGAAAACATTTACTTTATTGTTTCTGTCCCCTGCTTCTGTCTCTTTGCTCTAGTGACTGATGCTCTACCAGCATGCAGGAGGAGCACAGCCATCCTACGCTCAGCAGCACGAATGCTGAGCTTCCCGAGAAATACAGTCACTGTTGTTTTCCCCTGCAAGAGGGCTATATGCAAAGATATATGTAAGAAGAGAGGGTTTGATTCAGTGAGAAAAATGTAACGCAAAGAAGAGACCAGAAATTAAGCAGACAGCTAGCAGGGGGTGCAGAAGCCACCCGCTGATACCTGTGCAAAGTGTCGCTGTTTACCCAGGAGGGATGGCCACTGTTTGAAACTCTTGGGTTTTAAAGTGATGTCTCACTTTGCTTTCTGTGTTTATCTATTTGCTGATCTTGGTGCTGGAAGGAGGGCAGAGCAATTAGYCACTTTTCCACRCTGTGGTATTTGCCACATACAAGTRCTAAGTGAAAAGCAGTTCTTAAAAAGGCACCCGGGGAGGGGCAGGGSGGAAAGGAAGGTGCATTAGCAGGGTGTTCAAGACTCTTGCACCTGATAGATGAATCAAGACTAAATTCAATGGCAGATGTTTAAAGATTAAAATAATWTAAGAGATTAAGGCCTGAATTTTTAGCATCTAACATAAGACACTTGCATGAAGACCCTATATGAGCAATCTAGAAGCCATCATCATTGGAAAGGAAAGGGAGAGCTACCTTCTTTCCATCGACCACCGAGGAAGCTSCCAGGAGTGCCCTCCTAATGGACAACTCTCAGCTGAATGCTTGAGGCTAGATGTTGGGAGCAGAGGCCATGATTAGTAAACTTGGCTGTAGTATTCAGGCTTGAGTTTAGACAAAGATTCAATTATAGGTCTCACTGYTCCAGTGATGGTGCAGCAGGAGTCTAGTTGCTGTGCAGATATGGAGACCCTCTCCTGCTTCCTGATGCTCTGCATCATGCACAGTGGTTATCTGCAGAAGAAGGAGCCGGTCGCCTGGAGGAGTGGACATAATATAGTGGTAACCAGAAAGTACTGAAGCAAACCCAGCCAGTAGAAGACAGCGATCAGCATTTGCTGGCCCTCAAATCATGTGGTGAGTCTCAGTCCAGCTCCCAGTGCACCAAGGCCTCCCTTGCAGAGACCTTCATGGTCAGTGATGCTGAAATGAGAGGGCCATTCCCTGTTACAGTGCCTCTTTCACGGGATGCCTTTCAGCTCTATGGATCAGCCCATATATGCTGTCATGAGGGAGAAGACCGCGAATTCACAAAGGCACCCTGTGAACTGCAGAGACTGGTCTTGTCGACACCTGTCCCTCCAAGCCCTCACTCCCACTGTGCTTTTTTCAAGCATATTTAAAATTCCCTTTCATGTAATTGGCGATTTCCCTTCCCTCCCTCCTACAGGTTAGGTTAAAAGGTGCAGGAGGTCCTCTTCCGCATTGATTTGTTTTCCTGACCTTTCAGATACACGCAGAGATGATCAGCAAAAAGGCACTGGAAAAGGAGCAGAACAAAAGCTCAGTGCATGCTCTCATTTAAAGAAGTAAGAGAAACACGAGACTTAGCATTGAGTAGAAAATAAACTGTCTGCTGAGGAAAAGAAAGAAGCTGCCCGTACAGAGAAGGGACTGTGAGGAGTACCACAACACCACACCACTGATGGAACGGGCTATGAAAATGGAGAGTCAGCCTTCAGAGAGCAGTCATGATCTCAGAGGCTTTGGTTTTCTCTTTTCTTTTTTTTTTTTTTTTTGAAGAAATGTAATTTAAATCCTATTTCCAAATAAAAGGAAATCAGATAAATTATTTTTAATCCTTGATATTTACACCCTGCTATTAAGCCGTTCCCCACCACAGTGCACTGTGTGTGGTACCATTATATGTGTTGTGGATTTGGTTAGACATAAAGCAGACGCCCTGATATCGCTAAAGCTCCCCTGACATTTTCTCGCGCGTGCATCACGGTGGCTTGACCAAATTCTAAACTGGGTAGTAACATTTTTTTTCTTGCTTAATTCCTCCCATGAATTCAATAAGATTTTATGTTCATCTTCCCTCCCATATCTTGTAGCACTGCTTTGCCTTGCTGTATTCCACACTAAAAGCAGACATAGCACAGCAATGGACAAAGTGATTGTTACAAGGCCTTTACCAACCTCAGAAGGACATGGTGAGGATTAATTAATTGCTTATTCAGAGCTTTTATATCCTAAGATTAAAAATAGTATAATCATAATAAAAACAGATTACTACATTATCAGAATCAGTTACTAAAATCCCCAGTAAAGACAATACAAGTTTCCTACTAAAAAAATTTCAGGACTGTATTCCAATTATACCCCTGCTGGGAGACACAAAAAAATTAACCCAGACTAACTTTTATGGTCAGTAAGTTATATCTCATTAAAGGCCTGTATGACATTCTCTCTCATAATTATGCTGAAACAAATTAGTACCATTTTAATTCTGAAGAAAAGAATCTAAGGAATCCATCCATTTTTGTGGCATTGCTAATCCACTTTCAATTCACACATTTAGTTAATTCAGATTAAGTTTTTCTTATTGACTCTGCATAAGCAAATCCTCACTCTGAAGCAGCCACCTCCCATCACAGATACTCATCAGCAGCTTTCATAAGTTCAGTAACCTTGTGGATTTATGTGGTTGGACACGGGCGATGGATACTTCAAAGCCTCAAACCTCTGGGATTCAGATCTGAGCACCAGAGAAGTGAGGGAACTGCAGAGGAGATTCCCGTAGCCCCTCACTCGAGATGTGGCCCGGGGTTGCTCCAAACCACACTCCAGATGCAGTAACCCTTGAGGGCTGTCAAGCAGCCAAGAGCAGACGGGCTGTGGGTCCCTCTCATGCCTCACTCATCCCTGGTGCTCGCAGGCAGCAGGGATCCATCTCTCCGTGCAAAATTTACTCCTTTGGGTGCAATGTCCATCTAAAGGAATCCTTCGTGGAGCACTTGTGTTCGTAGGGCCAGAATGAGATTTAGGATTGAGACTTCTACATCCAATTTTTGTACCATGAATACCTGCAAGGTCTTCAGGACCTCACTGCAGGCATAAGTTCATTGTTTTAGAGAGAGAAATACCCTGTCAAGTTTCAAACCCTCTGAATGATGGCACTAATCCATCCACTATTACACTACTACCAGTGAGGTCTGTTGAAAGACACCAGCACGAGGGCAAAGAGCCCACAAATGGGAAACTGAAGCCGAGTACCCTGACATGCAAAAAGCCAACGCTCAATTCAAAACAACCAAAACCAATCCTTTCCTTGTGCCCCGAGGCACTGAAATTCTCTCTGAGAGTGACATTCTTTTAAAAGAAGAGTAATCAAATATAAATGCTTTTCAGCGCTGAAGCTGACGCCTGCACCCACGATGTGCAGGGACGAATGCACCTGTGAAGAAAACGCCTTTGTTCCTTTCCGGCTCACATCAGGGCAATGTGCTGTAGATGGTTGCAACTCCTGGAGCTGAATGTAAAGGCTGTGCCCTAAAAAAAGAAAACAACACTGCTTTTGTRTACAGTTAAATCTGGCTTGCCACCAGGGATTCGTTTAAGATACAGGGGGTCCTGAGGCTACATGCCACTGATGTATTTTGAAGTTAGGGCAGATCTATTCATTGCTRAGCAAACCTTTACAAATACGTTTGCGCACCCTGCATAAGCCATGGGAGGTGTTTAGGAGGCTACAGAGGAGCGTTCATTAGAGCCGCTCAGTGCTGAGGAACTGGAGCACCAATGCATTCTGCTGAGAGAGGAACAAACGCACTGCTCAGAGCAGGTTTCCAGATATGTACACCATTATAAAGTGCTCTTGCCGCAGTGTTATATCCTTTTCAGCTTCTTTGTTCCAGCTTCTCTTGTGTTTTCTCCTTCCTTTCCTCACCTTTGTTATTCCCAATTGTTCCTCTGCCTTTACRTCACTGTTTTCTCTCTTTCCTTCCCACCTCTAGCTGCGAGGCCACTCTTCCTCCCCGGTCTGAGAAGTCCCAGCAATACAACAGCAGCTGCTCTGACATTTCACTAGCTCTATGGTCCTCTCTGGCAGGACCTGAACACCTTCAGGCGCACAGGCCTGGGTGCATGTCAACTCAATGCATTACCTGAACTTTGCATTACTGACTGGTCACCCTAAGAGCTCTGTTTTCCTTCTCCCAAGACAGATGAAGAGGTCCTGCAGGGTCATTCATCCCATTCTCATCGCCTTCTGGCATGGTCTCACTTGCACTGGCTTAGGTTATATGCTTAGGTGATGCTCTTGAATCAGGCACCTTAATTAGATTTCCCTTTATCTCAGGGTAGCCAGGATGAATCTGGGCTTCATACCCTGCCAGCCTGGTGTACCTTTTGCAGCAGTCTTGAGGTTGATGTATTTTTTTGCTAACTCAGGCTAAGGATAAATATTAAATCTGGATTCACTGAAGCTGTATACATGCAGTCTGCACTGGGTTCAGTCCTTTTCTAACTATGGAGAAGCTCAAAGCCACCGTCAGCTGCACAAACAATCTATGAATTCATAATCTGTGAATTTTTGAGGATGGGGAACAATTACTGTACAATGCTGCACATGTATTATTCAAGCTCCTRAAGCCACCCAGCTGGCAAGACAACAAAAGAACAAACGTTTTGCAATAAAGTTCATTTTAATTGAAAGACCAAAGAGTCATGTGCCTCTTCTTTTAGCCTTAAGGACGGCAGTAAAACTAATGTCATTTTCAGAGCCACTGCTATTAAAAAGGGAGTGAGGGGGGCTTTGTTTTTAACTATCAGAGAGCCATATTCACTTTTAATGCCCGCCTATGCTACTCTACCATTACACAGAGGAGTCCATTTTGGTGAGACTGTGATGCTGTATAATTTGCCTTTTACAGATTATATGGCCTGTCACCTCCAATGTTAATTTAGATATTACCAGAGAAGGGAAAAATGCAATAAAGATCTGGTTCTGTAAACTCAGTCCACGCTCATGACACCGCTATACAAAATCGGTGCTGGGTGGGAAGCCCTTTAGTGTGTTATCCCTGGCATAAGAAATACCTCAACACCTACATTAACTTAGATTCCCTGATTTAGAGACAAGTGTACATATGGCTGTCTTCAGGACAAACTTATGTACCAAGCTAGATGTCGGGATGGCGACATTTCTGTCTTCTTTCTTTCTTGGTTTAACAAATCACTAAAGGCAGTTTTGCACGGTACCTGTCTGCAGTTTTGTACAACTCGAGGTTGAAGTCCCGAAGTGACCGAAACCGCTGGTACAGACTGTTCCAAGCACACATATTTATGAGGACAAAGCTTGTGAGATCAGAAAGAGAGAGACCCAGATGAAGCCAGCTTCTGGCTAACTAACTGCTGCGTCCCTCAACGTGCAAAACCGTATGCTATACGCTTCACACTCCTCATGCATTCTCCTAGAGTGACCTGCTGCTATTAATAGCCCTCTACCATCGGGATCCAGCATGACATATCAGAGCAAAAGAATTTTCTCCTTTTTGGAAAAGGCAGACAGCTAAGGCGTTCCTTGCCTGGCTTCTCTGAGCTGCTCGCTATGCTGTACTCTATCCATGCAAGGGCAAATTTTGTGGCCCCCTTCATTGGTTTAAAAGAGCGTGCAGCAGATGAGTTAGGCAGAAATAAAATGTGGATTCTCTGTACTAGGATGGTTGTAGTAGATACAGAGCTCCTCTGTGACACTGCAAGAGCATAAGGCTTTCACGCCTGCTGCAAAGCGATATTCTGCATGGCTGCAGCTCCTGGGAAACTGCTCTCCTGAAGCAAGGAAAGGGGTATTCCCTACAGAAATGATCTCTGACTTCTTGCCAGGACAACAGGATCTGCTTGATTAGACAGAGGTGTTTTGCCCATACCCTACGGGACAGCACACCTGCTTTTTTGAGGACCTAAGCCCTTTATTTAGGGCTGACTCTTGTTTGACCAAGTCAAAAGTCCCACCACCTCCGAGTAGCATAGGATCAGGCTCTTAATCCTTCAACACATTCAGGAGCACAGAGTTCAGTGAATTTCACTCTTACTGAAATCTCTGGCCAGTGAACCACTTTTTGCTCCATCCTGAGCTCCCTGTAGCACTTTATTTCAGATCTCAAAAAATGCTCACCAAATTTAAACTTGCTCAAATTCCTTTTCACTTTCTTTTTTAAAGGGTGGAAGTTTTGCCTTTTTTTTTTTTTTTTTAGCTTTGGAAATGGATTGTTTCTGAATAGCTGATTGCAGCATTGATTCTTCCCCTTCTGTCATGTAGGGTGAATCTAGATACTTTAATAATGCTCCCAGACTGCATCTGCCCTGTACCAGAAACCACTCTAGTTTTGTTCTGCAAAATATATATGCATTGCTTGCTGTTTGTTGGCCTCTGGTYAAAGGAAATAACAAATTAGCACAATAAATTTAAGAGATGGGAGAAGAGAGATCTTTTGGATGTGACAACATCACTGCTAGCAATTTCAAAACCTCGCTCCACTTGCCCTAGCCCTTCTGAATCCCGTCCCCCTCCTGCCTTCCAGGATATCATCAGTCCTGGAGGTGGGGAGAAGCCAAGCAAATGACAGCTGCTGAACTCCAGCTTTTGCAAACAGTCCAAGGACAATCTGCTTCTTTCCAGACCACTTGGGGGAAAGAAAATACCCTTCAATTTTTTAGGCACATACATTTTGAATTTAAAAGACCACACACAGCCCAGAGCTTTGAAATGATATTGTGGGATTCAAAGGATATTTTCTGGCCATAATGATTCATGGTGCTGCATCAGAACCCTCTTTGAAGAAACGAGGTAAAGCCAAGCGGCTTTGGCAGGAAGGGAAACGGACATCCAACGATATGTCCAGACATCAGGTTTAAAACAAATAAAGACCCAACCATCACCGCAGGATGTTGCAAAGACCAGAATTACAAATGGGTTAARAAAGGGATTAGACAAATTCGTGGAGACTGGGCCCACCGGCAGCTATTAAACATGAGGATCTGGCTGCAGCCTCTGGCTTGTAAAGTTCCCTAATTCACTGATTGCCAGCAACTGCTAGGTTTTATTGAACGAAGATGTCTCTACATGCCCTGTCGTTGTAGTCTTTCCGTATGCAGCTGCCACCCACAAAAGGTAGCGTGCTGGCACAGCCCTGGGTCTTGGGCAGGAGGGGGAAGCGCTGATTTGCTCTGCTGGGTTACCCCGGGCCGTGCGGATGAGCACTGCCGGCTGCACAGGGGGGTCTCTCATCGGTGGAATGTACAAAGGTCTTCAGTGGACGCTAAATGCAGAGCAGGTGGGAGGGAGCGTCCCGCGCCGCGCTCGCTCAGGAGCCGAGCAGGTACGTGCATCCTAACGCAGCTCCCAGGAGGATGACAGCTACAAGGAAATACACTCGTTAGGTTTCCTGCAGGACTTCTGGAAAAAAATACACACACCCTAGTAAAGTCTTTAACACTGAACACAAACACTGCAGTGTAGTCAGCAGGAATCCCCTCTACAAATCCAAAATACACACCAGGACTGAGGGCTTGTGCAACAATATCCTCACTTGCATGGGTGGAGAAAAAGCACAGGGAGCGTCTCTGAGGTTGCAGCCCGGAGAGGGGAAGCTGTGCTCCAGGGAGAGCCTTCCCCCAGGCTCTCCAGCAATGTCCCCAGGTCTTCGTACCTTGCTGAAGAACAACCCAGATGTATTTTCAGAAGAGATACAATTGAGAACAGACTTCAAAAATACCCATCCTTTGTAAAACAGAAACTCTCGCTGTAAGCGACTCCCCGCATGATGCAAAGCGCCCAGTGTTGGTGAAGACCCTGCCSTGTGGTTACCTACCCAGGCGAGAAGGGACATCTCCTCAAAGCCTGGCCTCCTTCTCAAGCAAAGAACATTTGAAAATCTGGATTCTTGCTCAAAAAAGCTGCTGATCAATCTCTGCGTTTTAATAATGTGGTGCAGGAGAGTTGCTTGCATTTTAAGAAGTTGTGTGATTTTTTTTCAAGTAAATGCTCCCTCCCTAATACCTTATGCAAGCAGACTTTAATGCCGATCCCATATAGCACCTGTAAGCCATCTGGAAGACGAACAGCTACACAGACACAAGCAGCCTACCCCAAAGTTATGGCAATGAGAGATAATGATCCTGGCTGCAAAGGCAGAGGCAGAGCACTATTCTCAACAACATCTTTTTAAAGTCTTCTCTCAGCCATAACTCTTCTCCCAGCCCTGTCACGCCAAGCCTGGTCTCATTCTCCTCATGTTTACACAGGTGTAAACTCAGGTATATATTCATTACATCTGCTAGTGGGGATTTTCCTCCTTTCTCAAGCAATAGAGTGGCATTTTACCAAATGGATGGCAGAGTCACTTTCTTAGCTAGCAAAAAATAAAAGGTACTCGATGAACTCTGAGATTGTGCTTTGGCCCGCACATCTTCCAGCGCCCAGCACTAAATGTCGCCACATAGGGCAACAGCAGGGAACAGTCAGATGGTCCCCGAATCCACACGTTAGTGCAGTGCTAGTGGCAAACAGCTGGAGCACGGCCAGCCCTCTTACTCACCCCCTCCTTGACTGCTACAGCTTGTACCCAACTGTAAAAACACCAGACACTGCCTATGTTCAAGGCAGCAAAGCCTTAAGAGAGGTAAGGTACACAGAGGAAAAAAATGATGCGATGACTAAAACAGGCGCTGGGGACTCCAGGGACGTGGGTGCTGCATGACACCAGGCAGTTCAGCCCCCAGTTCTGCATGCCTTCCCGCACCACAGCGGTGGTAGGAGGCTTAATGAGTGCTTGGGAATCCTGCAACCTTGTTTTAATTAAACTGTACTGCACTGTGAGCTTTTGCTATAACAGGTCTGGCTGACATACCATGCACAACTATCTGCTCAAAAGTCACCTCAACGTTAGAAATTATTGGAAAAAATATGTCTAGAATTCATTTTAATGTGCATATTTTTCTCTCCGTCCTGTTTACCTCCCCCATTTTTTCCTATCCCTCCTCTCTCCTTTTATTTCAGTGCAGCCTTGTAAAATGCTGGTCCAGGTCTCTGATTTCTGGTTCCTGTGCTATAGTCTTATGTTCAAATCCCCAAGTGGTAGCAGCAGGTGGAGTAGAAGCAGATGATCTCTTCAAAGTTTTTGGGGTTTTAAAATGCATGTTGAACCATTTATGGAAGGGATTATATGCTTTTTCTTCCAGTCCAAAGGACCTTTTAAAAGCAAGAAGTAACCAAAGGAAGGGAAAGACGACTTCTATTTAAATGAAGCAAAGCTTTAAATAAATGATGGTTTTCCAAGGAAATGAGACTTACAGACTGACTCCCCAGACATCTTTTGGGCTGGCTGGTCCAACTCAGCCAGGTTTGCCAAAAAGGGAGACACCTCAGATTCCTGTGAGCTTCGAGGCAGCCAGAAGAGAAGAAAAGCCTCACATTAGGTCATCCACCGTGCTGATAACTATGAATGCTGTCATTACTTCTCCAGCCTCCCCATCCAAGCGGGGATGTGAGTGGAGGGGAAGAGGAAGGCAGGAGCCATGAGCAGCATGGCTCCAGGGAGGGTGAGGAGGCACAGCTAGGAACCTGAGGATGCTGCGGTGAGACTCTAGCAGGCTTTTGGGGAATCGGCTACAGGTCCAATAGCCAGCTATTGGACCTGTAGAGCACCGGGCCTGATTGTGTCTGTCAGGAGGTCAGAAAGCACTGCGCTGGTGCTTTTTTTTAAGATAACAACAACAGGGCCAGTAAGAGATGGTAGGGCCGTCAGAAGAAAGCTGTTGCAAAGGCCAGAGATGGTCCCCAGTCTCATGAAATCTCTCTCAATGGGAGCAAGTAGGACTTGTCTCACTATTTACATTGCAACACAGAAGTCTGCCACTAAGCTGGTCACCCCCATCTCTATTTCTAGAAAAAGGGGAAGAACAAYACAGTTTTAGGGTGCCGTGACCTAGCTTAGGACAAGAAGGGGAAGACCCAAGACTATGTTAGTTCTGTGTATGCTGACTGTAATGGAAGCCTAGGGTCACTGCTGCAGAAATCTAAGAGGGGGAAATCCTTCTTCAGGTGAATACGACCCATCCAGTAGTCCCCCTAACCTCTTTTTACTTGAGTGTGCCATCCAAAAAGACATTACACTCCCTCAAGCAGGTATTTGCAGCAGAGAGAGGATCCCAAACCCCAGGTCAACTCGCTCAAAGCACTGTACCCTAAATACAGAGAAGCGATCTCCTGTGCCCAGCGCTCCTTTTGCAAACCCTCTCCACAGCACCATCTCATTCCCCACCCTTCAGCCAGGGAGAAGGTGTGAGGGTGGGAGAGCGAGCACACAACCAGACTGCAATCATAAGCACAAGGGAGGGACCAGACAGCGTGCTCTACAAAGGGAGTCCCCAGCTACACGCTAGCCGCCCGCCAGCCGTACTGAGCCGTGCAGTGGYGTGTCTGGCCAGTTGCACTGCACCCCCAGAGACCTAATTTTCAGAGGCTGCAAATAATGAAGAATACCTCAAAGAGAAAAAAAATCCTATTAAAAACTTCTCTTTTTAAAAGGGTTTCCGCAGTCATCCCATTTCACATCTTTGACCACAGGGTAAAGGTAAGAGCCAGTTTTGTTGCCCAGGCATCCCCTTGCAGCAGCTGCAGTGTGGCCGAACTGCCACCTCTCTTCTCCCGCTTCTCCCCCATGTCAGTAAATCCCCTGCAAGCTTTTCCTGAACTGCCTCTGTCTGTGGCTCCTGCACAGCACAAGCAGATCTTAACATCCATCAACAGATCCACCAGACCTCACTCCTGCTGTCATCCCCAAGACTCCATCTGCCATCCTCCTCCACTGACAGCCACCCGCCTTTGCCATGAGATGCCATCCCGTGTTACTCGGCAGGATGGATTTCTTTAGCCGGGAAGAGTCTGCCATTCCATGCAGTCTTTCCACTCTCCTTGCCAGGTAGCAGACAAGGTCTCCAGGTAGCTCTGGCAGGGGACACCCAGGGAAAGCAGCAAAGGAGCCGTTGAGCCAGTTCTTGGTCTGCTGCAGGCCCCAAAGGGATTTGGGGAGACGCACAAGATGAAGGAAAGCCTGTGCACTAATGGTCTCATGCGCTAGTACCAAAATGACTGCCTGCCCCTCTCCCCGGCTTTGATAACATATCACACGCCTTTGCAACGGTCATGAAGACGTGCTCTGACCTGGAAGCCAGGGCTCTTCCAGGCCTGGACCTGCCACGCAGGTTTGCAGGGGAGTGCACCATGGGACCTTGCTGACCTTCCCTCCCTCTCCGCTGCCGACTCGATGGAGACGGTGTGCAACACACTGAGTCAGACGCCAGACCCCATCGCTCTGAGCGCTCARCAGACGTAACCCCGGAGAGACCTCCAGCTGAAAACACACAAGGAGGGTGATAAGCTTGACACAGATACCCCCCTTTTTTTTCCCCACCATGCCTTTCCAATCTCTCTGTGAGACATACAGCTAATCGTGATAGCTCCCTTTGATAGTCAGTTAGCGATTTGCATCCTTTTGGTAATTATCCCATCACCCGTGCGCAGCAGATAATTCAGTGGGTCTGCCAGCGCCACTCAGCAGCCACGTCCCCAGGTTATAAAGTGAAGTGCTGAGTGGAAAATTTTAATGACTAGGGCTGGTGAAATCTTAAATTGATGGCAATATATGGTGAAGTCTCTTAAATAATGTGAAATGCCCTTTTGGTTGGAAAGAGGTGGATGAACCTGTGGTAGATAAGTTGTTAAATTACATCCCACGGTTGGCTGCTTGTCTTGGGAAGGTACCGAATGATAATTGCGCAAATTATCATTACTGCACGGAGCAAAACTATTTCCAGCAGAGATGATTTGATAAAAGAGAAGTTATTTATCATGATTAAAAATGGTACATTTGTACTTCTCCACGTTGAACAGATCCTGAACTGGCAATCACCTTCCGAAAAGGTACCTGAGCCTGATTTAAAGGGCTTTATGACTGTTTTAACAGATGGGTTTTTCTCTCATGGAGAAAGATTTTAATATCTAAATTGCCATGTTTCTTGGAATTGTTTCCCCGTTCATTGCAGGCAGCTTGATTTTTTTTGGTTTTTTACACCTTGTTGTCACCCTGGGACATTTTTGGTGACTTCTCTACTTTGCTGAAGTCCAAGTGCTTTAAGACAAATTGCCTTCCATGAGAAAAGTTTCATGAAAGAGAAAATACTGGGGTGCTGTCACAGACTAGAATAACTCCTGGTGTGTGACAAAGTTCATCGAGTAGCGGTGAATTTAAAAAGTGGGTGAGCTCACCTCTTCAGTGTACATCAAAAGAAGGCAAATTCTATATTGCCTAAATCAGGTGTGGAGCAGCGCTGCTTACCTTCAGCTATGCCCCTGGAAAGGAAAACCCAGGGTCATCCACAGCTCTGGACAGGATTCAATAACCCAATAACCCGACTGTCCTTCTGTGCCCCCGCTGGGCACCTCCTCATCCACTGCCGTCACCATGTTGGATGGGAAGAATGAAAACAAATGGCAAAACTCAGAAGCTACTCCAAAACTAGAATTACCCTCTTCCAATTGACTTCATTAACCAGCATGTTATCGGAGTCTGGATTCCTTACAAAGACATGACAGTCTTGGAGATACTAAAATAACTCCAGCTGTTTTCTTTCTAACAGTGCTTGGAAAATTCATCCAGGTCCATTTGAGCAAAGCACTCCCCTACTTGCTCAGCTTGAGGTGTGCTTAGAGGAGTGGGCCTGGATTAAAGCACATGCTTAAAATAACACATACGAATAATTGGTTTGCTAATTTGGGGTCTTAAAGTCGAAAAGGTCCTTTGAGAAACTAAGGGTGGAGATATGATTCTGATTTCCAACAGCATCACTAAGTGTAATTGCTGTCAGATGGTGAATATATGTGCAGCAGATAACCTAAAACTGCATTGACCCAAACTATACACCATGAGTAATAATTTCAGTGCTCATGCAATAATAAAAAATCCCATGCTCCATTTATGTTTCTACTCCCCCRTGTCTCCCTTGTAGTAACCCAGGGCAGTGATGGAAAACAACCTAATACCCACCCCGGTTTGCTAGGATTCCCTTTTCAAGACTCCAGAGGAACAGGGCAAGCTCTTAGTGGCATTCTGCATTAGTAATTCTGCCCCCACAGGGGATTAAATGAATTTTCATCGTCTTGACTCACAGAGACGGAGAGCAAGGGCCTTGATCTCTGCCCAGGCATCTCTGCCCCAGTGCTACCTGCAGCAGAGGGAACACCGCAAAGCCAGAAGCACCGGGTATGCAACAGTACAACCTAAAACAGATTAAGAAAGGCCACATTGCATCAAACAAGGGTTTGTCCAGCCCAGTGGGCTCTCTCTGACAATGATCAGAAGCAGATGTTTAGAAAGAACAGAAATAGGCTTTGTATACAAAGATCTTTCCCTGATATGCCCTCTCAGTTTCTGCCTGTCAGCAGTTCAGGCACTCTCTGGGTCTCAGGTTGTATTTTAGTTACCAGTAGATCCATCCTCCCCATTTATACCAATAACTTTGCTAAAACCRTTTACACTTAGGGCTGCCACAGCAATCTGGAGCTGTAGCTCCACGATCCGCTTCTGCTGTCAGTGAATTTCCGACATGCAAAACCGAGGACTTGTTCCACCATTTCAGGGAATCCAAAAGGACCAAATTTACGGACTGATGTAGCTGATCAAGAATGAGCCAAACAAAAGGTGCTTGTTACTTATCCTGTCGATTTGTTACTTCTCCATTCTGCCAATGGACCTTTGCCAAGCAGCCACATTCTCATGCTGATGCCCATGTTCCTCCCTGCCCTTCCCTTTCCCTACAGCATCTGGTGTCAGCTTGCAAGGTCTTGAGGGTAGAGAGCAATGTAGTTGTACTCTAACAAGCTCCTGGTAACTGGAAAAAAAATTACTGATAGCACTATTTAGTCTGTGCTATTAAAGTATACACAGCTGGCTAAACCTCACCCATATTCTGCTAGGCAATTTATTTGAGATGGTTGACAACCAGCAGATAAATGACAAAGTTACTTTGCTGTAGAGGAAAAGCATGTGGGTACTTAAGATATTGATGAACTGGACTATAAGCGGATTATCACAATGCTATGAGTAGAGACTAATTTMCCAGTAGAAAAAGCCTTTTGAAATACAAGACAAAATGTCAATCCATTTACTAGTCACACATATTTAAAGCATTTCTCTTGTTTTGCTCTCTGCTACCGACTCTCAGCCTTCAAATGATACAGAACTGAGAGGAATGTCCAGCATTAAAACACCACATAACTTTCAGACGACCTGGATATCAAGATTCGGAAATTTGGGATTTGGTGGAAAAGTAAAGTTCCACGGTCTATCCAAATTCCCTTCAGACTCTAAAAACACAAACACATAGATTTTCCTTGAAGAGGACTGCTTCGGGGCAGAAGGATTTCTCCTGTGGACTGGTGGAGGAATCCAGGATGTTCTAGCTATACCTTGAGGGCCTCTTTAAGCCTCTTGTTTTAGTCACGTGCAAAATTTCCTTTGATTTTTGTGTGACAAAGAGAACATACAGCATGAAACCCTTACTGGAGGGGCCCCACTACTTTCAGTTGAAATACAATGGCCAAAAGAAAAAAGAAAATAAAACTGGAAGGAAGCACTGGAGACACTCTGGTGCATATTGTAAACATACAGAAGTCTCTATAGAAAGAGATCTCTCATTAATGCTTAGTGGAGAACTTAGAGGTACTACCTCTTCTTTGGGCAAATCACAGCTCACCCTCGGCAATCTGTAGGTGCATCACCCAAGCCATGGATTCAGCATCTCTTAGGGTACATGAGCCCAGTGCCATGCTAGATGTGAGGCCGCACACTCGCCACTCAGACTGGGCTCTACCCTTCCCAAAACCCTGCTGCTGGGCAAAGAAAACTTCAGGTTTCAGAGCCAAAGAGAGCGCACGGCTCTATCGTCTCTAATTGCAATCTCTGCCTGGGAGGAAGGAGACCTGGGATGAAGTTCCTGGTGTTAGGACWGGTTCTGTGTTTTAGCAAGTGACCCTTTAACACAAAAAAATAGGTCTGTGAGCAGGACCGGTGGTACCATGCTCTACAAYGGTGGCCCAGCCACTGGTGAGCAGAAGCCAGGCGCCCCGGGGCTGCCATCAGCCAAGAGCCAGAAGCTGCTGGGAAGGGGCTGAAATCATGCAGGGAGGGCTGAGCTGAGGTAAGTCTGACCGGAGGGGGRGGTTTAATGGCACACCTCAAAGGGGCTGCTCCAAAATTCATAGAATCATAGAATCATAGAATAGTTTGGGTTGGAAGGGACCCTTAGAGGTCATCTAGTCCAACTCCCCTGCTGTGGGCAGGGGCGTCTTCAACTAGATCAGGTTGCTCAGAGCCCCGTCCAGCCTGACCTGGAATGTTTCCAGGGATGGGGCATCTACCACCTCTCTGGGCAACCTGTGCCAGYGTTTTACCACCCTCATCGTAAAAAATTTCTTCCTTATATCTAGTCTAAATCTACCCTTTTTTAGTTTAAAACCATTGCCCCTTGTCCTGTCGCAACAGGCCCTGATAAAAAGTCTGCTAAAAATTAACTGAAGATGTGGGGAATATTTCCACCCATGTCTTCGAGTAAGATTTGGGAGCCATTTCAGGAAAATGCATCAGCACATGATAAATCCAATTGAAGATGATGACATTTAATCACATCCTTAATTCTGACCTCACACTTACAGGCGTACCTGTATAGGAGGCTAACAGCAGCATTCCCATTAACTTCCACTTTTCAAACTTTCCGGCTGATCAGATCCTTACATTGCCAGGGTCATTTTAATCCTAACTCGGCTGGAACAATACACAGGTTGCCTGTCTAGGCATAAATCTATTTCTGAAAAAAAAAAAAAAAAAAGGAAAAAAAAAGAGGGGGAGAGGGAAGAATGAAATTCTTTTAAGCCATTTTCAAATCCCAAACCTTCAAACAATGCAATTTCACAACCGATTTTGGGTTCCGGTTTTGATTTTGCCGACAAAAGCAGATATGTTTTTTAAAGCCATTTAAAGGGTCCCACTGATGCAAAACTCAAAACTCCCGTGCCTGGCTGCCATCCCGAAGGATCGGGCCCGCCAGCRGAGCAGGTGGCGTGTGGGTCACCCGCGCCTGTGTGACAAACTGTGATAATTGGATTGTTTGGGGAGCGGGGGAGGGATGCGACCGCTGTGTACAAACCTCAGAAGGGAATTAAAAGCGAGCCTGCATCCCGGTTAATAGCGCTCTATAAAAATGCAAAGTGGCTAATGATAAGCAAAGGAAGTTCCATTAAACCATGCGCCTGGCGCGAAGGGGCATCGTTGACCCCACGAAGGGTATTTGCTGGGAACGGTCAGGTGGCAGAAACAGGTGCAGAAATAAAAGCAAACCAACGGCTCATTTTAAACTCCCCAATCTGCAATGTTAATGAACACGAGGGCCAGGGACAGCCAAAGAGACTAAAGTGGCCAGAGTGTAATTTTTTGTACCCATTAAAGTCACAGGCATGCTCAAAACCAGAGGAAAAGTGGGAAAATGGCTTGCCTAGCGCCGGCTGTCCATCAGCCCTGCGCGGCGGTACGCCGCACTGAGAGCTTGCCGAGGTTATTCGGGGTGGGGTGGGATGGAGGGCAGGGAGGGAGCACGGGGAAAAGTTCCCCTCAGCCCCAAGCACCCGCCAAGCTGCGATGCGGTCAGTGGGGAAAGGGACTCTCGTCAGGCTGATAATGAGCCGTCCTCATTATAAGATTAGATGCCAGAGTGAACAACACCCTCTTAATAATGCACACATCACTATGACAACCACGGAGTTTGATACCCGAGGACAACTTTATTGTGCTTGTGAAATTTCCTTATTTTAAAAACACTATTTATAGTTATCAGGCATCGATTCGCCATATCCACCCGCCTCCTTGTCTCTTCGCCTTCCTTGTTTCCAAGGCAGGATCGGCCAAAGTGTTTATGTGCCGCTCCTAAGGTTAGCAAACTGCTGTGAAGTATCAGCGCCAGAGTCTGCTGACATAATTATCCTGCTAGCCCATACATAATTAGTAAAGCTAAGTCCAAACTATATTAATACCAGGATTAATTATGGTGGAAGCATAAACAAGGATATTAATGCTATGAAAGTAGCAGTACGGATATTTGAGAGCCCATATGCTTGTCTGTAGGACCACTAGGGATTGTGTTGAATCGGGAGCTGTGCGGTGCCCTGACTGTAATGAGAAATGAGAAAACTGCTGAAAAATTGATGCCGCCTGCAGATTGCACAATCCGCTGAACAGCAGGGGGTCGGCTTCTTACATCTCCCACTCTCGGTACAATATGCTAATTTCTGCATGCATACGAGTGTAAAAGGAAAGAAGAAAAGATTTCACAAAAGGAAAAAAATGCAAATGACAACCACAAAGATCACTGCAGAGAAATCCATGAGCTTTATATGGATTAACTGTGTTGGAGCTAGCGCTCGTCTGAGTTTAACCCTTTCCATCCTGGACCCTTTGGCAGGTTCTTTTTGTGGTACAGAGGAATACTCACAGCTCCTTTGCGGGGAGGGAGGGAGGAAGGGAGGGAAGGGCAGCGGGGAGCTGAAAGGATGGAAAGGATCTTTTTTGCTCTTTTCCATGGCCGCACTCCTCTGGCTTTAACATTGACAAGGAGGCAAAGGTCTTGAAGGGCAATAAAAAGGGGACTGGGAGGGGAGTTTAGAAAAGGAGGCTCGCCAAATGTTGGTAGCCTTTGAGAGAAGACCACTATGGCCCAATCTGTTCAGCTTTAACTGGGGGGGACTGGCAACAAGCCCTCCCTTGTCCTGCAAGAGCTCTTTCAACTCYCTTTACCCTTTGCAGCATGTGGCCAGCAAGGTCCTCCTAATAACATGCTACAAAATCCTCATCACGAAGACAATTACCCCATGATTATTTTCKACTCCCGATTCACCACCTCTTCCTCGCAGGGAAAAGAAGCAGATGTGCTGGCTTGATGACAAGCCCATCTCTTTGCTGGAGACAGCCGATGCGCCAGCGGTCCTGTGGTTCCCCGGCATGCCCAGAACGTGCAGCACGCCTGCAGACAAGCGGGCTCCAACAGTGCCCAGACAATCCCGCTGCCATTTGCATTCRCCTTGCTCCCAGAAAGAGCCTAACCCTGCCTTCAGCCTACCTCCCTTGCCACTCATGGGACCCACGGGAATCGCTTCTACCACAGCTCCAGGGAGCAAACCGGCCCCTCTGCCTTGCACGTAGAGCTGCCAGTGTGGGGTAAAACCCACACATGCCAACTCCCATACAGATAACGGAGGGGTGGGTGTTCGTACAACCCCACTCTTCCTTTGGGTGCTGCTGGCGGGGGCCACCCACCCAACAGTTTAAGCCCCTCTTGCAGCAGAACAGGAAGGCAAAGAGCATCTCCTCCCCAACCTGCAGGGGGGAAATACCTATGTTTCTGCAATAAGACAAATCAAAGCCTTAATTCTTCTCCAATAATTAAAGAGATTAGTTGCTCTCTCTTTAGTAGCAGCAGGAGCAGCAGCAGGTGCTGTTATGCTTGGTCCAATGTATGCATAATGCAGCTTCTGTATGCAATCGCTGTGTCCAAGCGTGAACAGAAACCTCAGGAAATATTTGTCATTAAAAAGYTGCCGCTGGGCCTGTGTAATACAATAAGTACTTAGCAAAAAGAAATTGTTTGTTTGCTTGTTTTAAATAGTTTTGGAAAGAATTTAGCACTCCTGGAAAAAATATTACTGCTCTGGCAGCCCAGAGCACAAAGCCTGGAAATGCCTGTCTCACGCCCGGCAGGGAGCAAGATGCGCATCTTGGAAATGCAGCTTTGCCCCAACCTGGACAAACACTTGGAGTGAACAGGAGAGGTGGCAGAGGAGAAAAATATGAAGTCTGTCCTGCCTCGCTACCTGAATGTGGCAGAGACTGTGTGAAAGAAGGAAGACAAACGTTTTGGGTTTTTTGGCGGCATAATTTTACCACCAAAAATTGGGGCAACAACCAATGACCACCCTGCAGATTTCAGTACCTCTGTGAATCTTCAGGCCACAAGTGAAACATATTTGTATCCCACTGGAAAGTCTCCAATCACCTTCTGAGTGTTCTCCCATCCACCARCCTTCTCCCTCAATATACCATCTCCCCTCCTCCTCCAAGCCTCTTTTACCCCCAGTGCTTCTTACACTAATTGCTGATTTATACGGGATTTTTTTCCTGATTGTGACTTGTCAATTTGATTTTAACCTTTGTATCTGTGATTGCTTGTACATGCTCTTCTTCCCTGACTGAGTATTCTTCCCACCAAATTATATCGATTCTTTTCCCTGGTCTGATTCTGAAACCTGTAAAAGCAGGTGAGTTCTCACCTGGGAGATCTTCACAGCGGACCCTTCTTCCTGTATGGTTGTACAATGCCTTATAGATCCCAATTCAGGGCACCACCTAACTTGGCAGGTCAGAACGGCTCTGACCCAGGTCACATAAGCAGTGATTGTACCTTACCCAAAACCTTCTGACTCCATAGCAATAGCAGTAACAGCAATAACAGATGAAGAAGAGCAGTTGGCAAACAATGAGGAACATGTGTTTCTTGCCTCTCCTCAAATACTTTTGCCTGCAGGTGAACAGGGGCATTAGTACAAAGAACAGCCATTCCCCTCGTATTTGTGCAAGAAAAGTCCCTTTAGGTAGATGTTCAAATAGCAAACAAGGAAGTAAACAAAATATGAGTTGTTGTTGAGTAGAATCATCATTTGGAATAGCAGTGAATATTTGAAAACAACCTTTAGTAGAAAGTATTATTTAGTATTTGATCAGCTCTACCGTTACAATAACCTTCCTGAAGTTACATGGAAAGTCTAGGGCGGCACTAAAATTTCTTCTTTTGACAGACTAAGATTATGAATGCTGCACTTTAACCTTGTTGGAGTTAAAAGGTGTTTGGGGGAAGGGGAAAGCAGTGTGTTTATAGCAGAAAGGCTGTCCCCCTAAATGACAGAGTAGCACAATAAGACACTGTTATGAATATCATGGGGAAAAACCCATGACTCAGGTGAAAGAGTATCTTGTCAGTAGTAATTTAGAGCTGCTATGTTTCAGGAATAAGCTGCCCATTCCTGAAACTCGTCTATCCAAAGCCGTTAGCCGGAGCCAGCCAGCTGGAGAAAATGTGCAGAATGGAGAGAGCAGAGAAAAACACCAAGTCAAATGGGGCAAGTGCAAACCCCCCCATCCAGGCATCCTTGCAGCAACCGTGGGGCACACACCCACACAGGATGCTGGCACCCAGGGGTGCGTGGGTGCCGCAGGGGGGGTACAGCACACTGCCAGATCTGGTCCCCCCGGCAGCACGGCAGTGCCTCTGCCAAATTCACCACAATCAGTCGAACTACGTCAGATTAAACCAGCTCATTAAAGTGGCCTCTCAGATTTATAATGAAGGCTTCTCCTTTATATAAGCTAAACTGGCACCCCTGGACCATACACGCATTTGATTTGAAACAGAAACAACGCCTAATTCTCCTAGTCTGCATTGGCTTGGCTGATGAGCAGTTTAATTTTGACTCCCACTGCAATTTAACACTGTGGTGGCAAATTTCAGTTTAAATCATTTTTACCCCTCTTCTCTCTGCTTTTCTGCATCCTTGCATCATCTCTGGGTAAAATTGTTTGCACTGTAAAACCAACCCTGCCTGGTTTTTTATTTAAACCTGGCTCAGCTCATTAATACAGTCAAAAGCCCAGCGCCACAAGCAATCAGATCAGCTCTGCTGAAGGAGAAGCACAGAGGCAGGGAGAGAAACCCTTACACCAGGATCGTCGCTGAGAAGAAAGTAAGAGGAGCCACACACCATCAAGAGTATTCTAGAAGCACCAAATGCTGCTTCCACCAGGGAAACTAGTATTTTGAAATCTATAGCAGGGCAGTGCAGGACATATTTTCATCAGGGCATGTCCATTTGAATTTGTGCTGAGCTCAGGAGGACCAGGTGAGTTTGCATAATTAACAAGCTGACCTTGCAACCCAAATGCAAATGCAGCTTCCAGTGAAGTCAACAGGAGATTGCTGTGTGTAAAGAAAGCAAGGCTCATATATGAGCTTCATATATGGCAGCGATGAATTCAGTCATAAAAATATTTATACAGTGGCAATATTTGCTTCCTTTTTTTTTAGAGAACTTCTAAGGAATTTGTGGTGGCAGTGAAGTACAGAAAGGCTGTGACCATTCCTGTGACAACACCTTGGTGCTGGTGCAAAAAACCCACATAAATCAAGCTTTGCAGAGCACTTGTGGGAGAGGGTCTCGCTGCCATAAGCCCCACTGAAGACTCTGAAGTGAGCGATAGCTAAGGAGAAAAGTAGCGAGGCAATGCCGAGATCCCCTTCCGGAGGCTGTGGCAAACAACTCAAGCCATGTGGAGACACATGAGCCCTACCTCAGATGTGCTAATGCTCTGGCTGCCGTCCAGGGAAGCCATCGCACCGCCRAGCCTCCCCTACCCTCCCTCTTGCCCGGAAAGTTGTGTAGTGCCGCTGCGCGCGCTGTCAGACAGATGCCCCTCGCCGCTCCAGCCCAGGGGAGCCCCGCGCGGCACGGGGATGCGTAGATGTGCACAATATGCTTCCGCCTGTCGCTTGGCTGTGGCGGCGCTTTGAGTCGTGGGTTTTTTTTTCTGGATAAAAGGGGCTGCATGAACATAAGTCCTGATTGCTACCCTGGGTTGCGTGCAAGCCCTCTGCGCGGGACTGATCTGTCACGGTGGGCAGTTCTCTGTCTGATGTGACCTGAAGTAATTAAAAGTGGCCCAGCAGGCTGGTGCCTCCCTCCTCCCATTTCTCCTCTCGCTCCGTTTGCTGGCATTTACCCAAAACAACAGTGACTGACGGCTCCGAGAGGGCTGTCACTGCTTTCCCTGCCATGATACAGCCATTGATCTGGCAGCATCTGCCAACTCACCAGCATTTACTCTAATTCCCTCCCTCCAGGTTTGGTTCGKTTTTTTTCCCTTTCCCCCTCCCTGGGTGATAATTGCTGCGAAGGAGAACTCCCTTTTGACCAGCCTGATGAGATCTGCCAATTACCACCGTGCCAGCGCTCAACCTTGGGAGTGCTCATGACCACACACTGACCTTAATCGAGGATGTTCAGCCCACTGTCGGGGCAGAGGGCTGATGGCAGAGTGGAGGGGCAGTCATTCAGCTCAGGCCCCGACGGCCGGGCATCCATCACTAGGAACCTGACTCAATGTTAATTCATGGTACGGCCCGAAATAGAGRAGCCTGTCATCTGTTTCTCCTCTTTCTCCCCGTCTGTCCCCACCTACGAGGCATGGGGAAGAACCACATCAACCACCAAGATGGAGTTATACTCTGAAATTGCAATAATTGCACCAAAAGTCGATTATCAAGAGCCTGGACATGGTCTTTTTGCAAAGCATGAATGAACTCCAGAGMAAGGAGCATCTGCTGCAGCTTCAGAGATGTGAAGTGGGTCTGCCCTGGGTCAGTCCAGAGTGTGCAAGTGAGTGTGAACAACTCCCCGTGAATTTCCCCAGTAGCAAAGCAGTCTTCGCYATCAGAGCTGAAAGAACAACCACCACCATTGATATGCTGCCTTTCATGAGGTGAGTTCATTATAAAATGAAGCCTTAGATCTGCAAGTTACGTGAGCGGTGTGAAAAACTTGGTATGAATTGGCCTGGCTCCAAAGGACTCAATACAGCTCCATGGGAATCACTGTAGCTTATGTGGACCAATAGCACCTGAGGGGTGCAGGACCCACAGACAACACCAACAGGGATGTGAGTCTGTTTTCAACAGTGTCCAAGACTATCTTTTTTCCTCTCTTCCCTGTTAATGCATGTTATAACTATCACTGCCCACAAATAATGAATATTTCAGTATGGTTTTCAATTCAGCACAGGGCCACGCTAACCAGAAACATCATAACACTTTCTGGTTTCCTTTTTTCTTCCTATWTTTTTTTCTCTTGGCTTCTACATTCAGATGGAGGTGTGCACATACAAAGCAAAGTGATACCTCTTTCACRTCATGCAGGTGCATGGGTGACTGCTCCACCAGACACCCCGCTGGCTGCTTGCATATCCTGAGATGCAACCTGCAGGCTCGCTAGCAGGCTGATCCTCTTTCACACTGCAGCGTGCCAGCCTGCCCAAACTGAACTGGGCTTACACGCTGCCACACACCCACCACCGGTAATCGCATCCATGAGCTCCTCTGTCCTAGGGAGAGGGAACAACTTTTACCTCCTCACTAAACACCTAGAAAACTCTTTTGGTCCAGGTCTTTCTTTGCTCAGCCTCCACTCATCCGTATGATCAGCCTATCAACTTCAGCTGAAAACATCTGACCTTTCCAACCGCAGGCATTCAAATATCATCAACTGGATACTCAACCATCCTGAGAGCACCTTAAACGTGCTGGGATTTGGGAATATACTGCAACACCAGTTTGCTACCTTTAGGAAGCTCCTTTATTCCAGTGGGGAGGAGAATCGGGATGCTTGGCGCTGTCTCCTCTGCTGCTTTCGGCACCTCCCGTGGAGCAGCGCGGAGCAGAGGGGGGGAGGTGAGGGCACATCTGGCTGCCGCGCTTCAGCCTCACTGGCGGTTTTCACCGAGCACCGCGTGGAGCGGCACCAGACGTGCTCCGGAGCCGCATGCGGCCCATCGGCTGCACTTTCGTCACCCTGCGYGGCGGCTCGCGTTGAAAGAAAACGTCAGCCGTGCCGTTATATCTTGGGCCCGAGAACACCCCCTGAAATCCGAAACTCATGTTTCATCCAGATGCAACGCTGCTGCTGCTGCGGCAGGCATGGCGGACGCAGCCCCGGAGGCTGACGCGACCCCGCAGGCATCCCACCCGGCTCCAGCCCAGCAGACCTGAACTGCAGCTCACCACCCRGGGCCGGGGAGGGGGCTGAGCACAGAGGAGTTGGAAAGACAGACCGCTCTTCAACCACAACATGGAGGTCTTGGGCAGCAGGCAGGAGGACTCCTGATCAGCACCACCTAATGATGAGCTTTTTGATGAAAATTTGAATTTTGAAGCAAATGTATAGAGGTACATTTACAGGAGATGCAGGAGAGAAATGGATATTCTTGCCCGTTTTTGCTGCAGGATAATGAGACATGAAAGAGCCTTTCCTCTGCTTGTGGGTTGGGTTTTTTTTTACCCAAATGTCAGGATAGTCCAACCCGCTGCCATGCCAGCAGGACTTTCAGAGGCCTAAGAAGCACCATGCTGTCAGGTTCTTCAGCCTTCAGTCAAAGCATTGACCAAAYTTTGTCGAATCTTTGTGACCGCTTTCTCCTAGCACTGTGTTTTGGCTCTTAGACTAAGCTGACCTACACGCAGACGGCCACCAAAAGAGGTGGAGGGTCCTGCCCTTAGYCCAGTGTCTGTGTTGCCTCCCTTCTGCTAGCACGTGTGGCAGCGAGGTCACCTGGAGCGAGGAGCTAATCCACCTGGACACTACTCCTACCAAAAAAATAGTGATGGCTTTTCAACCAGATGAGTCCTCTCCTTGAGCAGACCGCACAGCCGCTCTTACGCTGCTTTCAACTGGCTGTGAAAGTGCGCGCAGCCCGCTTCTCAGCTATCGGGGCGAAGTATGCCATAACATCAGCAGCAGTCTCGATGTCACTCTCACAAAGGAAATAAAGTTAGAGCGAGCAGTTTGACAGCGATGCTTCTTCCTCATCCCAAATGAATACTGTTACAGAGGTGTGGAGACAGGGAGAGGGCGGCAAAATGTTACACACATACAACTTGGAAGAAGGGGAAGCAAAGACCTTTTAAAGAAGTCTAGAAGTCTGTCATCTACCTAGTTTTCTTTTTTAATTACCACCCTTTTGCAATCTAACCAAACGTGCTTGTCAGAATTACTCGTGTGAGCCCCTTATTCAGGGATCACCAGTGTCCAAAGGTGGTATCAGTTTCACCCRGGGAAACAAAAATCTTCAATTGATTTTCTATCACTAGGGCAGAGGCTGCATTTTTTATAAAGTTCCCAAAGAGTATTTGGAGACATCCCCAGCCTGGTGAGATTACAAGGCAAACACTTTGTTCAGAGCCGCAAGAACAACTCTGCTGACTCCCAAAAAATAACATGGTAATAATGAATRGCAAATGTGGGTCAGATGCTCAGCTAAGAAAAATGGGCATCGCTCATCAGTCCTCTGCAGAGCTCAGGTGGTTTACACCAGCGAAGGACCAGGGTTTCTCACTCTACCTGAGGATATCTATAGAGGATTCCTTACTTGCTGGGGTGGCATAAAGCTGTTATTGTCATGAATTTGGGATGCCTGCTCCACTCATGATTAATGAGGCCACAAGTGAGTTATATTAGTCACCCTGGCGTGACTGACACTTGGATTTTTACTGTGCCACACCACTGCCTCTTGTTTATGCCAAAGGATTTACAGACACAAACCCTAACTCTGAGACTTTATTAACATCTGCTTTCTTAAACCCTCTACCTATACTGCTAATTTGCTTTAGCAGAGACCTAGGAGGGAAAATAAATACAAATGGTGCATTTTAAAATGTCTAAGCAACTCCCTGAAACAGCAGTCCTGTCAGTCAGTGTCATGATTTTAAAATGTTGTATTTCCAATCTGCCACAGTTGGAAACACTTGCTGTATTCCTTTGGAAAGAAGGATTTCTCAGGCATCTAGTAGCAGAAAGCCTTCCTTTCAAGCACTCATAATGATATATTTTGATATTTGTTTCTTACAACTGCCATTGTTTGAGGGACTGAATATCGTACATATAGCAAAACCAGATGGCAGACTAATTGATTGATTGGTTGGTTGATTTTTGAATGGAAGTAGGATTTTGTATTTGAAAAGGAAATTTTTGCTGTTGGTCAATGTGGAGAAGCTTAAAGTAAATTGGCTGAGGTATGAAATCTCAGATATACGTTCTCATTTACAAATAGATAAATGTGTTCTAATTGGAGTTGAGGTTTCCAGCTACATAATCCCAGGGGAATTTGCAACCAAGACGTCAGTCTCAAGGAAAATTCTTCTTAAGCATCCAGGGCCAAAGACTGAGGTGATCAAAGATGAAAGTTAGATTAAGTACAATTTAGCACCTGCTTTGGCAGCTTACCACATGGGTATGTGACCACCTCATAGGGTATAAATAAGTGTATGCGTGCATATTAAATACACCTATAAATCTGGGAATAAATTCACTTTAATATTTAAAAGCTTGGCTCTACAGCAAAATTACACTGCTATAAACCAAAGTGTGAATCTAAACTCATATAACTACTCGGGCACTGTGCTCTGTGGATATCCTTACTCTGGAGCTGGCTGCGTACTGCGGTGCAAGCAGCTGGTAAGACTTTCTGCCGCAGTCAGTTCCTAAYTCTGTACCTCAGCTGTAAAAGACAGCTTAAGTGATCTAAACCGCAGGCACAAAACATCTATTTAGTTACACTGGCTGCTTCATTTCCACCACTACGTGGAGTTAGTTAAGGCTGAATTGAAAAAGCAACTACCGGTATCTACGGAGATAGTTCTATWAACGTATATTGCACCCACAGCCACAAACCCATTTTCACTCAGRAGGTGAACATGCCCAGGCAAGTGGGTCTAAGAACAGTCTTGACATTTTCATTATGTTTAATAAAGGGAGAGGCTGAAGAGAGAGGTCGAAAAGCCTGAGGAGGTGGAAGTCATGTAAAAGCTGCTTCCAACTGTGTGTAAAATGGTTAGCGACTCCAGTGTCATAACAGTTCGACACTGAGTTGCTCGTATGGCAGGCAGCGTACGCTCTCCTGTATGCCAGCTTCTCATGGGGCAAAGGACAGCGTTCCTTGAATTGCCAAGCCTGCTCCAATGATCAGATATTATTGAAGAGGTGACAGGGGCTGGGACTGGCAGGGCTGGTTTGTTTTCAGAGGTATTAGAGGTATTATATTCAGTTCCAAGTTAGTGACATCTGCTTGGACTCAGATCCTCACGAGGCTCCTACTCCTGTATATTATTTACAGCATACTTCTTTTCCAGGGGCAAATGTCTAAAGATTTTGTAGTTGGCTTTTTTGTAGAGAAACAGTTATAGCATATAGAATAATCTCAGTGAAAAGAAGGATGGAAATAGAGGCAGGAAGGGTTGGAAGAAGAGCAGCTAGCAAAATATCAAACTTAGCTAATTAATAATTAATAAGATGATTTCTTTTCTTTCTTTCACTGGTGCCTTTTGCCAACAGTTAAATATCAAAAGAGGAGATGGACCAAAAYCTGTGATATGAACAGTTCCTCCCTGCTCCTCTACTAAACTTCAGGGAAGTTCAGCTCCAAACTTTGTAGCTTTCTCCTGTTTGATATTAAATAAAAAATCCTAGCATTTGCCAATGATTACATTCCTCAGCAAATCCATCTGCTACTGTGCTGTTTCCATGGAGGTTGAGCTCATCAGCTTTTGCACTGTTTTGATGCCCATGYGTGTTTTCAGCCAACTTGAAGGCATACCTCAGAAACCATAAGGCCCCTTTCTTCAGGAAATCTTTTGTAGCTTGATACCTGCAACCTACAAGGCTCATTGCAAGGCTGAGTCCCAAATCAGTAACTTCAGCGAGAGAAGAAGGGCTGTGCCGAAGGGGAAAGAGTTTAGCTAAGGAACCTATCCTTTGTTAACATGGAAGCACATCATGAACTTGGGAATAAAATTCTAAATCTGTAAACTTCCCGTCTACTCTCGTTACCAGGAGAGGACAAAAGTCTCAAGATGCCAAAAAACCAATGTGGGCTGTCCCTCCCCAGGTTTGTTTATTGTGTGCTYTAGGGAATGGTGAGTCTGCTGTCCTGGCCACTGGCACCCCTGTGCTGCTCCGCTCAGCCCCCTCTGGAGCTCACTTCCCTCTCAATTTTGTCAGCATAATTGCACATGAAAGGGCTCTCTAACCCAACTGTTGAAGTGATGAGAGCTACAAAAATAAACATAGTGCTGGAAGTGTTGAGGCTGACCCAGATTACTGTGACAGAATTGGGTTAGGGAGCACCTCCAACCTGCAGTTACGCTGGCAGATACGAAGCGGGGCTAATGTTTAGCAGGGTGGAAAAGGACAGCTGGGGCATGGGGGTGCTCTGAAACTGGGTTCATCTGAGGCCAGAAGAGCACATTAACCCCTGCTTTAAACAGCACCTKCTGCCGAGAGAGCATCTCATTTCTTAGCTGTGTGAACTCTTGCCCATGGTACCAAGCATTCAGGAGGCTTTTCAGTGACGAGCGCAGTGAAGCTAAAAGAAGCAATGAAGAGAAAGAGGGGCAGGGTGAGAAGTTGGTAAGAGGTGAAGGTTGTCCTTCCTTTAGGGTCCAGGCAAAAGACTCTTCTGAATTACACACAAGTAAGAGAAAAGCCCTCTTCTTTCACCAAAACTTTAGAAGGCGATGGGTTTTTTTTCAAACCAACAGAAGCTCCAGGGCAGAGATGAACTCTGTCATCTCAGCGAACACCGCYGAACTGAAGTCCATCCCTCACTCAACAGTAGCATTTCCCCCTCTCCTAGCACTTGCTGCAGCAGCCACTTGAGTCAGTGAATGTCAGACTCTTTGACGTCTCTGCAGCCTGACTCTGGTCATGTATTAGAAAAGGTTATTACAAAGATAGGAACAATTATTACACAGAAAATAAGGTTCCGGTTTCTTGGAAGCCCTCTTCTGTGGCAGGTTGTTAATCAAATGGTATCAGAAGTAAACATTTTTTCACAGAAATGGAGAAAAGGACAAAGACTCTCCAATTCTCATTTGGGATAGGGCTGGGTGAAGAGCAGGAAAACTGGGAGTGGAAAGTAACCAGCCATCCGCCAAGGCAAAACTATACGTCTTTGTGGAGAGAGGGCACACGTCAGATTCGTCCCAGAGGGTCAAGCTTAGGAGAGGAAGAGAAGGTATGGAAGAAAAGGCAGAAAGATTAGCTCTGTCTTTCAAGACTACCTGGAGCTTTCCTGGCAGGGTGCCTCTGGTGAGAGAAGTGTCCTGCTCAGAGAGCCCCATTCAAGGGAATTCACCACAGGCAGGCGATGTGGCCAGGGAAAAATCTTCCTCAGCACTGAAACAGAATTAAGACATGATATTAAGTGGAAGCTATTTGCATTTGGTAAACAAGTTGTAYTAGCGTAACAAAACCCTGCAATTATGCTACGTATTCTGGACATCACCTACTGATGACATCTCTGCTGTTCCTCATGAATGATGTGTATATATGGYGATACAAAGCACTCCTTTAATAGCAACTTGAGACCAGTTCGAGGGTGTTGGTTTTGTAGTAACCCCTGGAAAGACTGGGCTCTGGGTCATACCGTAACAGGGCCACTACCCTGTAACTGATTAAAAGCACCTCTTATTCTTAGCAGCACTCCCTCAGGTCTCAACTTCACAATACGATTCAGGTAATGAGAGCAAGGTGATCAGAGATATTAATAGACATCACATCTAGCCGGAAGATGGGAAGCTGACTGTAAACGTGAATGCCTCCCTTAAGTGAGTTTTGTCTGTGAGCTTGGTGAAAGGACTGAAGTGCAAGGGAGAGAGAGTCGTTCTCATTTCCAGTAATATTTTATTGATTTACTTCACATAATGCAGTTCAATAACTCATCCTCCAAATAGATGAAACTTCAGCTCCATCTAAATAGGTATTAATCTCAAGTAAATTACTGACGAGTCTTAATTAAGTAATAAGATGGAACAGCCCATATAGTCGGGCTGATTAATGGCACACCTTGGACATGTACTGAGGCACAGGGAGGCACAGGGAGGCACAGGGCAAAGTAAAGTGCTGCCAGTCCACCCATGACATGAAATTAATCAGCAGAACGGTAATTCCAAACCCACCCTCAGGGTATCAGCATAGTCCAGGGCTTGACTGTTGCTCCAGCCATGACCATGCAACTTCCAACTGCTTGTTTAGAAGAAAATATGGCAGAAACTGAGTCCCTCAGATTCTTCCAAAGCAGCAGGCCATGTGATTGCACCACCGTTTGCATCTCTCTTATGCATTCAAATAAAACACACCAGTAAGAGCAGCAGAAGCACAGGAGAAGGTGTATAATGCAAGAAACTCACCAAGTAGAGAGATGCCTTTGCAAATCCCCGGAATACGCCGTGTTCTTCGGTGTAAGCTGAAAACAATTCTGCACATTTCAGAGGGCATCCTTCCAATTTTGTTTATGGCGCTGTAAATTAGGAGGGACTCCATGGAGGTCAACGGAACTAAAAGAGTGTGAAATTGATGCAAGGGAGAGAAGAGGGCGAAAAAAGCTCCGTATGTTTCTCTCCTTGCATACTAGCATCGGAGTCTGCTTCCTGGTTTATCAAAGCAGGCTATAGCCTTTTCTGTTTCCCGCTAGAGAAACAGACTATTAGCATACAGCTGCACCTCTTAGGAGAGCAAAACAGAAAGAACTGGAGTTTTGGCAGAGTGTTTTTCTGTGGTTTTTCTTTTTTTTCACAACAGGCAATATAAAACACACAGAAGAGGGAGACACGACAAAGCAGGTTCTCAGCTACAGTAATTCAGTGCAGCTTCATTGTAGTCAGTGGAATTATACTGATTTACACTAGATGGTTAATTTACATCRGTCTCCCCCCACCCCCTCTCTCCCCCTGGGTCCGGAGAGGTTGAAAGCAAGCACTGAAGAGAAAACAACATATAAGGCCAAAGAAATTCAAGTGGCAGAGAACCTTGCAGAATGAGAATGCATCAATATTTAACAATGCAAAGAGTGCCAGAAAGGGAAAAGGGATACAGAGGATGTTCCCAGGAAACTGGGAAAAGTTTCCAGCGGAAAAGGCATTGCAGCTGGACAGTCCTGAACTGCTAGCACCACTTCTGCCCCCTTCTGAGAAGGGTGAAAAGTAAGTTTAAGAAGTGAGTAAATGAGGGACTTCCATTCTACTCTACAGGCGGAGGTTACAGGTTCGTAATTATGGGAGCTCACTGATCGCAGGTTCCCATTCCCTCCTTGCTCAGGGTCTTCCTAGTCTCCTGCATGCTGGGGCTCTGCATGCCTCCATTCYCTCTGCTTCACCAGGATCCCTCCCTCCCACCACCACAGGACCTGCCTGGCATCTTCTTATGTTTTTTTTCTCCTTTCCTCCTATGTCCCTTCACCACCGATTTTGTGGGCTCTGTTTTCATTAAGGTGGGAGGTAGGTGAAGAAAAGAGCCATTGGCCATTTATTATTAGCGCTAAGGACTTCAGCCCCAAGGATAACTGTCCTTGCTGATTAAAATACTGACTGTGGCTATCAAATCACTTTCTAGCTTGATAGTACTCTTCCTGCGTCTTTCCAATCCAATTGGAAAAGTCCAGAGCAGGCTGGAAGCTTTGACAATCAAAATCAGTTCTTTTACAGGACTGTTACGAATAAAGCCTAAGTTGAGAACAATTTCTTTGAATCGAATGAATATGGTAGGTCGTTACCTGGCACAGCTGAGGAACAACCAGGTCAGTGGTTCTATCATGGCCTGCTKCTGACAGCAATAAGTTCTGGCTGAGGTGAGGTGGGCAGTCAGAACTCAGCAACCCCTTCAGCCACTTCCACTGAATCCAACAGACAGCGTGAGTCGGCTGGTCTTCAACGTGTCAGGATGCCCTGCTAATTTTTCTCCAAAGTTCAGCACTTTGGGTTTTTTTTACCCAAGCACCAGAACAACAGATTGCATATTAGAACTCTTCTTTTTTCACTATTCACTCCGCACTTCAGCGACCCTCCTTGCACACATGCACAGACACACACACACATATACATACCATTTGAGCTACTGGCAGTCCAGTTATATCGATCCTAGCAAAGCCCTCTAGGGCAGATGTAAGTAATACCAGTCAAAAAGTGCATTGGGTAGTGCACCTTTTAGTCTGGTTCACTGATGTAAATGAACTCTGCCAGGGAAAAAAAAAAWGTTTGTTTTTATGCTTGATGTTGGTTAACTGCAGCTGCCATAAAAATCTAGCTGGAAATGTCACAGCAGAATCACATGCTGACTGACAATGAAATACCAGCCAATGTTTCTAGCATAAATCTTGCATAAAGAAAGTACCAAGGTTTAATTTCTAAGACAAAGGGAAGCGGGCAGGCCCAGCAGGCAAGAATTTGAAAGAAAAGAAAGAAGAAAGGCACCTTAGGAGAAAACAATACTATTATTAAATAGATATTCATTCATGTACATTAGCAGATAGTGCTGCATCCCATTAGCAGTCACTCTTACAACAGTAAGAATTCTTCTGTCTGTTTAAGGCCTCTGGATAAAGCTGCCAATTGTTGAACGGAAAAAGCTCCAATGAAAATATTTAGTTTTGGCGGAGACAAGGCCACCTACGAGGCTTTCCATTTCCCTTTTTTCTCCTCGTTCTCCCTCTCGCAACCCCCCTTGCAGCCATTAATTTACTAGCAGCAGCTGTGATTGTCTGGGATATGCAGAGAGGCATAAGACGACCATCCTGTGCCTTATGCCAATGCTGTTAGTTCAGGAATATTATGGGATTATTTTTTAAGATGTTCCTCCTGTTGTATGCAAGGCTGGAATTGAAAAAAAGGAACTTAAGAGGATTTTCAAGCAGTGTGTTTGTTATTCATTTTGTTGTTGCCACAGCATGTGGGAGTTGTGTGCATTTAAGATATCAACTTAACTATGTTCCCTTCACTTCATTACTTGTGTTTGCCAGCTGATGGGATGCCAAGGTGAAGTAACTGAATCAAAGAAGATTTAAAGTAAATACCACTTAGAATACAGGGCAAACAGTGTAATACTAGTGAGGTGGCTAGAGGAGGGKGGAGAGGAGRGGAGGAAAAGGGCTATCATGTGCCCTTTTAATAGAGGGTGCCTCTCCAAAAGACTAGTGAGAGAAGAAACCAGCTGTCCTGACAAAAATCATCTCAAATGTTGCCAGAGACTTCTGTTGTCATCAGTCCCTTCTTTCAAAGGACTGCTGCACTCAGGTTTTATTTGGCGATGTCTTTTACTGTGTTCTGAAAGGCGTTCCAATCATTAGTTATCCTTAGGATAACTACACCTAAACTACCGCATTGTGCCGTAGATTGTTTTTGTCCCATTTGCACYGTTTCTTTACCAGATAGGCCTTATCAGTGTACGCCCAATAGATTTTGCCTTTCATCTTCTCATTCTCAGATTTTTTCTTTACAGGTACCAAGAAGGTAAAGACTAAAAACTAGACGCTTGGGGTATAAGCACTGGCTATATACTCTGTGCCCTACCTCCTTTTTTTGGAAAGCCCTACTGAGTTAGATCATGCGTTATTCACACAGTAGAGGTCTGCCCAAGGAGCAAGCATGTGACATTACTGTCACTGTTTTCTAGTTGGGAAGGTAAAATCTACTATCTCACACCTATCTAAAATTTCATTTGTCAAGGAGACTGACAGTGGTCAGTAGTTAATGTTTTAGAGAAAGGAATGAAACATCCTGTTCTTGAAAATAATGAAATACCTTGGATCTTGAACAACTGACTTCTATCAGGAACTCTCACTACCTGCAATCAAGGCACTTAAGGTTAGGGTCACTTATTTTCAATCTTTTAAACAACAAAACAATATTTTKTCTAAGGAACACACTAGTGTGGAGAATTCAGAAAAATTATCTCTATATACCTCTCTCCTCCATCCAGATTTTGGAAATGAGAATATTTATTAACAGTGGCAAACTGAAAAGATATGGCTCAGTGAAGGGGAAAAGTCATTGTTACTCCTTGCTAAAATCTTTTTCTAACAACAGCTTCAAAACTCATGGACCTGCCAAGACAGCCTTCATTTGAAAGGAGAGGAATGGGGGCTTCTGGTGTGAGATAAATGTTACGTAAAGCATGAAGAGCCAATGGCTGAGTTACCATGCAAAGACCTGATTTCAAAACGGCTCACTCGGCATCTTCTAAGCCTTGCTGCCTTCTGCATAGCTGCTCATAATAACGCATTTTTTAGCCTCAAAATGACATCAGGAAAYCGAGACCTCTGACCCCCATTTTACAGGTAGGGGTGTAGCCCGGAGGCTCAGAGCAGGGAGAAGATGGATGCAGATCTCCCAAGTGCTTAGCCGGTGTCTCGACCGCAAGCGATACCCCTTCCCCAAGACCCCTTTGAGTGGCACATGTCACCCGATAGTCCCGGCTGTCACCGCGCCAGCGTGCCGCCGGCTGTGCCCACACAGAAGACTGCAACTGTGCCCACAGCACGTGCCAGCGTACCTGCCTTTCTGCCGGCAAGGGTAACGACGGCGGGGAGAACGCGGGCAGCGGGGGCTTTGGCATATGTTAGGAATCAAACCACATAACCAGGATCCCTGGACTGTTTGTATGTTGGTTGCTAGCAAATGTTAGAGCCCAGGCAATAACACAGGCACAGCTGCTGTCGCCCACACTACTCAGAGTAATGTAGGACATGATACAATCACACCTTTGCTCTTCTCTGAGGCTTCTGGTCATCGCTCTTGAGTCACAGCCCGGGGGGACTGGACAAGATGTTAGGAGACCTGACTGCACATGGCTTGAGACAGGTCATTCCACTTCTGTGCCTCTATTTCTCAAGGTTTTACAGCCCTAATAATTATTCCTACATTATCATTGAATCTTTTTGTTCTTCTGTTTACAGTACAGCTTACAAGGATGCTGTGTACCACTCTCATGCAGTTTTACTTTTTTAACCTCTATTGTTTACAAAACCCCACTTAAAAGGCTGAAAATAAAAATTCTCTATTGATTTCTTTTCTTTTTCCATTTGGCGAACATTGATTTTTTTTCCTTGTGTTTTTAATGGAGCTTGAAATTAACATGAATCTGTTTGTTCAGATCCCTGTTTGAATTAGTGCAGTTTTAGTAATAAAGTTAGGTAGCTGTTACCTTGGAAACAGAGCTCTGTTTTAGCAAACATTTTAACAAACATTAGGGCCTACACAAACAGAAGTAGTAAAACCAAATTCCTCGATAAGTCATTGGTGGATGTTGGTACCAGCCAGTACCTTCAGCCCAGAACACGCTGCCTGCCTGATGGCAATCGTATAAAAATGTGTTAACTTGGGGGGCTTTGGCTGTTTCACAATGTTCAAGTTTTTGCGAGTGCTTCTTTCTTCCCTTTTCATCGAGTGGTGCCATGTTGTCAGTCAGCATTAAGGATTCGCTGCTTTTCACTATCCCTTAATTGCCAAGCTAATCTGAACTGCGTGGCTTAGCTGTGTGATCCTGTAAAGGTGCAGGCGTACTGTGTGTCCCTCTGATGCCACAGCAGTATCATATCCAAGGTACTGGGCACGATTGTCACGGCAAGATGGCCACAGGGAGCTGACGATTAGTTGCAGGGATATACTATGCTGCTTCAAATACGCAGGTCTGAAGAGTAACCCACATACTCAGAAATGTTATTAGGCCTTATCTTCTGCAGAAGTGCAGGACAGAGCCTCAAGACAAAGATACTGAAATGTATGTGACAGTTCAGAGAGTGGTGGTACAAACACAGAGGCAGAATATACCCCACAGCCGAAACTGGAAAGCGGTTGTCCATATTCAACAACTTCACTGGACAGAACAAGAGGCAGAACAGACTGATCCAGCTGTGTTAAGCTAGATCACCTGGAAATTGCTATTTATACTGGTTAGATAAGGTTCATTTTTCTCAATTTCTTTAGTTTCCAGTAACATCCAACTGGTGCACCAGGATAGGACCACTCCCCCTCCTTCTCCCCCCTGAAAGAGGAAGCATTTAACAAAGACCAAAAAACCTCCGGAACAGCAGAATTGTTTCAACACCTCCTTGAGAGGTTTGATTCATGTACGCCCAACTTTCTTCGACCATGAGGCTAAAGGTGTCTCAGCCATGCTTGCTCAGATTCCGATTAAAAATAAATAAAATGCTGAAGGAGAGATGACATGCTGTTCTGCTGAGGTTTGTTGTTTTTATGACTGCTTCTGGCTTCCAATATCACCTTCAAAAAACAGAACTTGTAGCTTTGCAAAACACCAACGGGCTGGTTACTTATTTAGCTACATGTATCTTTTGTGGACAGGCAGCAAAACAATGAAGAAGGAAAGATAATGCTTAGTGTAACCTCGGCATTTACGCATACAGCATAATAGATGAGTAGCCACCGCATTTGAAGAGCAGTTCATGAAGCAAAGTAGAAATGATGTGTGTGCAAGATATAATTACAGCAGTAATGTAATAACATTCCATGTTAGATTATTAGGGGTCTATTCTGCCCTTGACATGCCTACATAACTCCCATTAATGTTAATTGAGGTTACGCATGTGAATCAGCAGCTGAGCAAATCGTTAAATTAATTACATGTAAAGTACCTGTTTCATTTTTTTAAATCCACTGATACGTTTGGCCAGTGCAAATGCTTATAGTCCAGRAACGAATTACCACAGGGTGGAGGAGAAGGGATGTGGAACAGACTGCGGGGATTTAAAAACCCCATTAAACAAAATTAAGTTTGGACAAATAGGTAAGGGATAGTGGGAATATTAATTCCTGGACAGGGCTTCCTGTACATTCTTCAGAAACCCTGGGGCTCTGTTTGAATAAGCTAGGAGAGACTCTTGCTTTTCTGTAGCACCTCCTGCAGAGGAGGTTATCTGGAGCTTTTGTAAACAAAGGTGTTAAATACCGGCTCTGCAGGCACAGGCGGCACCCATTGTGAGTGCAGCCACAAGAGCAACGACAGGCTTGGATAAGGCATACTGCTACTATKTTTTTTCTGCTTGGCAGTGGCAACCCCCACTTTCTGTTCAGGAACGCTTTGATCAAGCAGATGCGATGACAAGGATCAGTGCGATGACAAAGTCTTTGCATATGGTGGGAGAAGTTTGGGCTTGAAATTCAAAGCCGGTGTTTCACTGAAGGGTCTCGTCTGCAAACGCTTATCCTGGGGTTTGAAGGGTGGAGATTGTTGTACAAAAAACTGAATCAACCTTCTCTCACTCTTTCTTTGTTTCATTTTTGGTTTAAGCACCAGGAGCTCTTGAGCTTTCAATACTCCTGAGCTGCTAAAACTGGGTGCAAAGAACAGAAAGTGCTTCCTGGAGAAAGGAGGGGGGCCGTAAATACCCTCCATCATCTGTACSTCTGATACTGCCTCCTTCTGATGCTATAATTAGAGCAGAGCTGGGTTGTCAGCCTTTTCCACAGCAGGAACCCCCTGGAATCCCCTTCTCAGCTGGGCAGGATCTGGAAGGGATTCCCCCACCCGTTTAGCAACCTGAGAAGGCCCGGATGGTCATAAAACCCTGGCACCTGTTTGTGATCCCCCACTGGGAGGGGGGACAACTGCCCCACATTCAGACTTCCTGAAATAGAGCAATATCCATGATACGACCACCAGAGCCCCCCTCACTATAGATTAGAAAGGATGCCTGAGCTTTTAAACCATTATTTTGCATGGAGTAAACAGCCTCTCTGGTTTCATCTGGACCTCTCTGAAAGAGCAGCTTCTGCAGTGGCTTTAGTTACAGCGAGCTCCCCTGCCCCCCCAGATAGTTTGTGGCCCGGCTCCTCGTGTGTGCCTGGTGGCACTGGAGCATGTTAGACATGCTGAGCCATGTAAAGAGGCCTGGCTTCAAAGGGTTACGCTTACAGGCTCACTGCCTGCCTGACAGGCAAAGGGGAACTTAAGTTTCACCTCAAGACAGTGTGGACACAGCTGCCGAAGTAAAGTGAAGCTAACCCTGGTCAGCTGCATGGCAGATGGAGTTGCCAATTTAATTATCAGTAGCATTACTTTCTGTAATTCTTAATAGATATTTATACCCATTTATTTGTAATAATTTTCACTTAGGAGTCCCTTGTCATCACTGGGGGTAYAAAGAGGGCCACCTGGAGGCATAAGCAAGGTGAGCAGTCGCCTAGGCTGGCAGAGAAAGGAAAGAAGGTAAAATTGCAGCTTTAAGTGAGATCTCACCACAGTGGCCATGGCATCATCCCTGGCCTGCACTGGTTCAGTGGCAACRGCATAACTATTCCCACAGGTCCTATCCTTCTCGAGGAATAACAAGCAGCGATGGTTCTGCTGCCTYAGCATCTGGTTTACCACTGTCTCCCTCCCTCACGGATGAAGACAGACAGCCTACACAGAAATTATGCTTCCCAGTGGCAGAGAAATGAAAGCAGGATAGAATAAAGGTGTCTAGAGACAGACCATGTTTCTTCCTCCCCTCTTCCTTTTCTCTGGCATGTGTCTCAATGTTGCCTTGGTGGAACCCCATCAGCAGGATCACAGCCGCCAACTGTGGGGCTGGGGAACTTCTGCTCAATGCCTCAAAATGCTCAAGAGAGATGGTGCTTAAAGAAATTGCTCTGCTGCAGCAAAGGAACCCCAGTGCAGGTGAGATGGTCTCCTTCACCTTCTTTGCACCCTGCACTGCATACGCTGCTGAGAAATTGGAAGTTGTCATGAAGAAAGGACTGGCCTCTGCCTCAGAAAGCTAAAAAGCTACCACTAAAAAAAGATGAGAGTACAGAGAATAGATATTCAGATGTCAAATAAGAATTTTGATGCTTAACTTCAGACAGTCATGTTTAATAATATAGACATATGTATTTGCTTTAGAAACAAAATGACTTGTTCATCCCTTGGTTTTATTCAGTTAAGTCTACAGAGGTCTCTGAAAAGCATTCAAGGTTATGGAATTGGTAGTTTAAGAAGGAAAGGTGGATTCTGTGGACATAGGACTGGCTTTCCACTTATGTCTGACATAAGTGTTTGGCTCAAAATCTCAGTTGCTGCCCAATTTTATTTAAAAATACAATTACAAAACAAAGGGAAAACAGCATGTGAAAATGCTTACCAGCAGGTTTCATAATGTTTTTAAAAGGACAGCTATCTTACTGTCCTCATTTCAGAAAGGAGAGGACTGGCACTCAGAGGAGAAGCTGTGAGTAGTCAGGCAGCCACCAAATGGCAGATCCATCTGAATGAGCTCCTGTCCCATATCGTATTGTGCAAATTTCATTACCTGATGAGTGTATGGATCCTGTTCCCATAACGGGTCAGATTCAGAGATATCAGAAAACCTAACTCACCTCCAGAATGACTTTTATGTCTCCAGTGCAGTGCCTTCCTAAGACATCTAAGACTTTCTAAGACAGGCTCAGTGTAAGTATACAAGGTCTAATGATTAAATATCCCTGTAACAAACATCCAGTAGTTGGAAATTTTATTCTGCAGTTCCACAAATATTGATTACTTGACCTGACTCTTCTGCCACTTTATGACATATTAGAAATCACACCTTTCTAGGGCCTCTCATGTTGCATTACAGATTGCACTTCAGCCTAAATAGTCAACTCCAGTATGTTTTACTTAATAAAGTTCTGGGCACATCTGTGCAGGGAGAGAAGTCATAAATATCATGAATAGATGGCAGGTCAGGCACTGCAAATAGAGCCAACCAAATCAGAGAGAACTTGAAAGATTTAGACATTGACGATACTAAAGTTTCGATGGTGGCACACAGAATTGAGCTACGCCTCCCTCATACCCCGTGGGGCTGGTTACGGAGGCTGCCASTGAAGCCAGCGGAGATTTTCCACATGACTAAGCTTCCACTTCTGTGTGTAACAATTGCAAGATACAGCCCATAACCAGTACCCTATGTCACAAAGGGGAATCTTTTCCACTTTTTTTTTCATTGAATTTTAAGGCTCTCTTGCTAAGCCCTGGTTTTGGTCTTTTTTTTTTTGGGTGCTCCCCAGGCAGTCCTCCATCCTCCCCGCAGTTAATCTCCCACCTGCCCCTGACCAACACGAGGGGCCTGACTCAGCACTGCCCATCAATTAGGCCGCTAATCCTGGGTCGTGGAGGTCAGCGGCCAGAGCAGCCTGCAAGCCCTGGTGTGCCTYGTCCTCRTCCCCATCCCCATCCTCACCCCGGGGCCAGCCAGCCCCGAGGCCCCCACACCCTCAGCGAAGGCACCCCGGGCCCAGCTCCCGCTCGCCCACGGCGGGACAGCACATGGCAGGAGCCACGGCGGCGGTCGGGAGCACTGTGAGGGGACCAGCGGGCACCGGGGCTGTGGCGGCTGCCCCACAGAGCCCCACGGTGCAGACCGCAACGGGCAGCCAGCGCCGGCAACCCAAGAAACGCAGCTTTCACCAGAGGCCGGCATGGCTGTGTCTTGCCCCTCACAGCACTTGGTTCCTCACTCATCCCAAATTAAATATAAACCCGAGCAGCAGGTGTTACCCTAGATATGCAGGAGAGGGAGAAGGTAAAGAGAAAAAAGGGAAGACAAAAGGGGAAATAAGGAAAAAATAAACAAAAGCCCAAAACCCCAGCCCTGCACCATGCAACTCTTTTGCTGACAGCCCTAAAGAGAACCGCCCTGCCTCCCGCCGCGATGAAAGGTCGGCCGGGGAAGGGCGGCGAGGCGCAGGCTCCGGCGCGGGTCCTGCGGGCCGGCAGCGCCGCCGAGCCGCGCTCCTCGAGCGCCAGATGTCGGGGGCTGCGCGTAACGGCAGAGCCGGAGATAACCCCGGGGAAACAGGCCCGGCCCGGCCCGGCCCGGCCCGGCCCTGCCCGCCCCGCCCCGCCGCGCCGCGGAGGCGGCCTCCCCGCTCCGCTGCCTGAGGCGCGGCCGCCACCTGCCGTCCCGCCGCCGCGCTGCAGCCGGCCGCCGCCGCCGCCCGGCCCGCGACGCCCCGGCGGGGAAGGGCGGCAGGGGTAGCGGCCTTGGCCCGGTTGTTGGCTGGAGGAAGTGCGCTGAAGGCAGCCTTTCTGTGAAGGGGTGCCGGGCTCGCTGGAGCAGCTGCACGGCCGCGGCCACCGCGGCCGCGCCTGGCATCGGCCCTTGCTCAGCGAGGGGCCCGCTCGTCTGACAGCCGACGGGCCTCCCAAAATCACTTCGGCACTGTTGAAGGTGCCGCTGGGGTCCGGGGAGCGCCATGGCTCACACGCAGGGTGCTGCCTGAGGCTGGCGGGGCACCAGCGGCCTCCTCCCTCTCGCTCCAGCATTTCCTTTGCAAGTCCTGTGAAAGGGTCAGCCGGCTGAAGCAAAGCAAAATTTAGTTCTGGCGTTCTGTCAGCCCCCGACTGATTTCAGGCACAAATTAAGGCAGAATCTGGCTACAAGCGAGTGCAAAACTCCTGGGTGTCTTTGAGCAGAAAATGCCTGAAACACCACGAACGGCACCAATGGTCGGGAGTAGCTGGAGCTGGCCAGTGGAATAGGCCAGCAACAGGGCAAACCCCACCACTTTTTGCTATTCTTTCCCCTTTCCTTTGCTTTTTATGTGCTAATAATATTCATTTTGTAGACAGGTCCCAGGCTGATGTAAATCACACCACATCTTCGTAATACACCCTCACATCTTCTCTCTTCAACACTGTAGCCGCAGGCTGCTGTCTGCCATTGCCAAGCAGATGTCAGGCCACTTCAAGTAGGGATTTATTTCTTCTCCACTGTTTTTGGGGTAACAAATTGATGACGGACAAATAATTATTGCCACTGTAATCAAAGAGTAGGCGTAGGTTATGAGTGAGTAACTGCTGAGCTGGAGCATGGTCAGAAGCTAGACCAGGAGAGAAGTCTCTCTCTCGTGATCCTTCTTTGGTAACAAGGTGTAAATGCTATTGCCTCTCCCTGCTTTGTTCACACGGACAGGATGCAGTCCTGTGGGTTTTAGAAAAAGGAAATAAGGCTAGAGAGGATGCTTACTCGGTTAGAAAATATTTGGTCCTCTGTACCTGTATCGATTACCTTTAGGTATGAATAGCAATGGCATTCTTATCCCCCAAATGTTAGTTCTAGTCAATAACAAAATTAATTTGTATACCAACAAATCCACAGCTATCCAAGAGGGAAATGAGCTCCATATATAATAGAGGGGAAAGTTTTGGCAAAAGGGAGAGTATAGAAACAAGCCTGCTTATAAGAATTATTGATAAAAGAATTATATGTTTATAGAATCCAGTTCTGTATCTTGAAGCGTTTTATACGCTCTGTCCTCAGTGATAACTGCGACCATTTCAATAATTGCTGTTTGCTGAAGAAAATTGATTTTAAAATCTCCCGGATTCATTTACAAATTACTATTATTTTTTGTACCAAAGTAGCACTCCAGAAACTATAGCACAGATTAGGTGCTGTGTAAACTCCTAATACAGGAGTGTTGTCCCTTTCAACCATCACCCAGGAACTGGCTTTCTAACCCACACAGCTCCACAAGATACATGGGTATTTATTTGTGCATGTGGCATTGAATGACTGCACTAAATCTGACACCCGAGATAAAAGCATTTATTTATTAGAGCCTACACAGGCTCTCAAGCACTGGAAGGTGCCTTAAAAAAGCTAGCATCCACACATAAAAGTCTCTAACTCACTCAAAACCCAAATCCAGCTGGTGCTGCAGCCACTGTGGACTCTGAACTCCTCAGAGGTGCAGAGGAGGTGGGGGAATGGTGAAGCACCATTCACAGGCACTTTCGGCCTCTGCCTGTGCCAACCCAAAGCTGAGGGCAAAGAGGAGGTTTGCAGAGATGCGATAGGACGCAAACACCTTACCACACTGAATTCGAGAAACAGGCTTGCATGGCAAATGCTCGCTCCGGTTCTGCTCAGGAGGTGCAGTGAACAGGCCCCTTCCCTCCCCGTGGGGAAGATTTGCTGGGTGACGTGTTAGCCTCAGTGCTGGGGCTGTAGGGGGGGAGGAAGAAGTAAGAGCAAATGGCCCAAGAGGTACAAGGAAAAATGCATTGGGGCACTCGCAATGGAAAATAATTGCCACCATATGTAAATAGGCAAGTTAGACACAAAAGGGGTAGGGAAAAAGGATTATTCTCCTCATGCTATGGTATATGGTGAACTGCCAATGTGGGAAAACAAGACATTACGAACCATATTACCCAGGAAACATGTGACAGGAGCAAGAAATGATCCCCGTTGCAGTGTCCGAAACAAGGTTTACCTTCATCTTGATCTCAGTGTTAACCAATGGGCAAAATGAATGAAACTGCATTTGAAGGTCACGTGATGCTTTGCCATGGACTGTACCCACAGAGGAGAGCTAATGAGTGTTTTGAGCAACGCAAAGCACAAAGTAGAAACAAGTGACATGGGGGAAATCCATCCTCAGACAAAGGCCTGTGCTGAGCCAATGCATCTTAAGTTGAAACTTAGGGGGCACATGGGGTCTGGAGCACCGACCTGGAGGTGTACTTCATCCCCCACATACACAACCACAGCAGAAGCTGGGGCACACACACAAAGAATGCACAAAAAAGACAAGGAAGGTAGCCATGATCTGGATGCACCAGCATATCTACGTTGTTTGTCTGTCTATCTCCAAAACATGTGAAGGGCAAGTCTTGAGTGAAACAGCCAGGCAGTCATGACAAAAGCTACTCCTGACTCTGATCCAAAGCCCACAGCAGTCAAGGGAAGTCCTCCTCTATGGCAAATGTCATACAGTACCCACAGCTTCAGTGAATATGGTCAGTTGAATAAGGGAATACCAAAGATACATAGACGAAAGGGTGTCTTAACAGCACTCCGATGAGCATTTCATCATAATGAAAAACAAATGATAGCATCCTTCCCTCTGCTGGATGCAGTAAAATAATTTAATGGCCAAATATCCAGTCATAATGTTACCAACTTTCATGGTGTATGTTGAATTTTTTCAAGTCTCAGCTTCTGGAAACATTCTGTGATTATGTGAAAAGCCCAGTTTTGTTCTGGTTTTGTTTCTATTTTTACTTTAGTTTCTATTCTCCATGTAGCTGTAAAGAAAAGCTTAAAAGCCATGAATACTGAAGGGCCAAACTCAAACTCAGATCAAATATATAATATATACATACATATATATATATACACGTGTGTGTGTGTGTATATTATAACCCCGTTCCATGGTTTGACATAGGATTTTTTAGAACCTGAGGACTTGGCAATACTGTGATCATCAATGGCCAGACATGGCCTTTGGGGAGAAAAACATATGGGGTCACACTGCTGAACACTAAGGTACCACCAGTCGCCAAAGTGACAGTGCCAAATTCTTGGCTGCTCAAAACTGGCATAGTTCCACCGAGTTACATAAATCAGCAGCTGGGTCATGAACTAAAACCTGAAATCAGGGAAAATACAAAATTCTGGGAATACAGACATTTCAGCTTGCTTCACACCCCCCATTTTTTGTTAAACTTTTTTTTTTTTTTTTGGCATTTGCACAGAAAACATGCCAGTGTGTCTTTTACAGCACTCTGAGGAAGAAAATTCAAGCTGCTCTGCCTGATATTAAAAGATGTGGCATTTGGTAATATTTGGATGCAATCCAGTTGCTAAACTGCTGAACCGCAGTTTGTAACGCAAGCACAGCTTGAAGGGAAAGCAGCAAAAGACAGATGAAAATGAAATTTATCAACAGGAATAAAAAAACATGTGAGTAGAAAGCAGGAGGAGGAATATCCAGTGTCTGAGAATGGAGAGAAGCGTACCAAGCACATTAACAGCAGTATTAGTGATTTAAACACAGCCACGTAATGAAGCTGAGCACTAGCGTCATGATAAATTGGAATGGAAGAACGAGCTTTGGAGTGAGTGAGTGGAAGCATATAGCATGTGGCCAAACATGTGATGGCATGCGAAATGAGGGTGACCCCACCTGGAATATGTTGGGTGCTAAAGACCAATGCCTGCTACTTACTCAAATGACAAAATGGAAGTTGCAATATGTAAGATTAATACATGTTAGAAGAAACAGATTCTTATGCTATTAAAAAGATAACAGTCTGGTCATAAAAGACTCAGTTGTGTAACCTCCAAGTATTTAGCGTTTGAACAAGTGTTACATGCATTCAAGTTTTAACAATTAAGGGTGGGATATCAACCTTAAGCTTTGGATTTTCCCAGATATTGTCAGTTTAAATCTGACTCTTGGCGTCGCTATAGCATGTTTTTACTTTTAAAAGGAATTATGAGGTCCTAGGAATATCACATCAGCCTTCCTAACAACAGAACCATAGAAAATAAGGCTGGAAGGGACCTTGCGAGGTCATCTAATCCATCCCTCTGCCCTAAGGCAGGATCAGTTATACCCAAATCATTCCTGACACGTTTGTCTAACCTGTTCTTAAAAACGTCTGGCAATGAAGATTCCACAACCTCCCCAGGCAATCTGTTTCAGTACCTCACTACTGTTACAGCTAGAAAGCCTGTCCTAATGTCTTCCTTAAATCTCCTTTGCTGCAATTTAAATCCATTAGTTCTTTTTGTATTCCCAGTGGACACAGAGAACGATTTATTACGTTCCTCTTTGCAGCAAGCTTTACATATCTGAAAACGTATCACATTCTTATTCCCTCCTCTGCATCTCCTTTCTCTAGATGTATAAACCAACTTCTTTCAATCTGTCCTCACAGGTCACGTTTTCTAGACTTCTGATCAATAGCACTACTTTCTGCTGGACTTTCCAATTGGTCTACATTTTTCTTTTTTGAAGTATAGTGCACAAAAGTAGACGCATTACTCCAGCTAAGGTCTGAAGCAGAGAATAAGTAGGGTAGGATTACTTCACATTTCTTCTCCATGACACATTATCTATAGAGCCAAAATTGCATTAGCTTTCCTCACACCGTGGCCTGTGTTCAGTTTTTAATTCATGGCAGTCGCAGATCCCTTCCTGCAGAATGGCTACTGAGTCAGTCGCTCCCATCATTTAAGTATGTTGTTGGCTACAGGAATTCAGTGGCAAGATCCTGGAGTGTCCAGCGCTTCACTTCCTTGAATTTAAACCTATTCGCCTCAGACTACCTTGTTCAGGTCTAGTAAGGAGCTCATGTTATCTATCAATATCACTTTATTGAGAGCAATGGAGTAACATCAGAAAATAACTTAGCCCAACGTGCCCATCCAGCATAGAGGAATTCAGCAACGGTTCTTCCCATTAATACCATGTTTAGCATAGTCAGTCTGCAATAATCTGAAACACAATGATTTCTTTTTAGAGGAGTTAGAGAAGTTTAAAATACAGAAAATTAAGCACCGAATATTATAGCTCAGAGGCATCCCCGTATGATGAGAAAAGCCTCCAACCTATCTGTATCCTGATGGGCATAATGCCCAGTGAGGGGAGGGCTCTTTCAAGCACCAATTATACCCAAAATAGGATAAAATGGGAACTGTATCTTATCAGCTCCACCTTGGCTAGTTGTCCAGAAAGAAAGTTCAATCTCTATTCGTATCTGTAATGTAAGGAATTATATTTGTCTTATATAATCTTGAAATGCGTGACAAGGAACCAGGTATTGTTTCTCTTTCTGCTCTACAGGCAGATCCTTCTCTGTAGCAGCTGGAATAATTTGCAGGAACAGTCTTAAGCAGAGAGAGAAGGTTCCTCACAGTAATGGGGTCCAAACAACAACCCAAAACTATACTGTGGGTAAGAAAAGGGTTAACTCTTCAAGTGCCAAAGTGGTTTTTCACCTGAAAAAGAATTACAAGTTACCCCCCACTGTTTATAAGCACATTAAGCACAATAGCAATTAAATTTAAATATTGCTCTGAATTTGACCTTCCTCTAATTTTGATTTTTACCAAGTATTTGAAACAATTTGGCACGATTAAAAATTAATAGTGGAATACTAAGTATCTCAAAGGAACAAACCTTCTAACTCCCATCAAACTTGAACGCATAATTCCCAGAGGTGCCTTTGAAAATCCCTATTTTGAATGTTGTTGTCCATTGGATAAACAGCTCAAACATCACTGGCTTTCTACACAAACATCATCTGCTTGCAATAATTTATGAAAATCATAAAATTGATTTAAGCTCTTCTCAGTGCTCCATAAATTTTATGCAGCCTTTAAATTATAAAACTGCTGCTGCTGCTGCAGCACTGATCAGAACAATGCTTAATCTCTTCTCTCAAGATAGTTGGCATGTCAGAGGAGAAAAGAAGAGACTCAGGCAGCTGAATTGTTTGCTTCAATTTAACAGGGCAGAATAAAACAGCCTAGATGCCAGGGCTCTAGTCCCCCTGAGACTGTGTGCATCAAATTTTTTTTTGCCAAAATAGTTGTTCTAACCTTCCCCTGCCTTTCCTTGGTTTTCAACCAGAAAATAACTTTAATTGATTTCACAAGGACACTTTTTTTGCACACATCATCAGATTTCTGATACTTGAGATGTTCCCCTTCTCATTTATAATCAAGTCTGTTCCTGTTCTCAGATACATGACAACAAAATGCGGCATTTGCCCAATTACACATTGGTGCATAAAAGCTCTGCAAACCTCACTACATCCTTACCAGATAGTCTCCCTCTCAGCCCAAAGCTGTACCAGAACAAATGTAGGCTTTTTGCTTTTACTAAAATTAGAGTTTTTAGGAGTGCTTGATTTTTTTTTAATCTCTACCTTCTTTGGCAAAGATTAAAACCATCATTTTTGGCACTGAATCTAACACAAGGTGGAAGTCCTAGTAAAGAGAAGCTACATTTGAATGGGCTCCTTTACTCTAAAATTTGGCCGAGTCGCATATTAAAACTGCAGGCTGCTTTGGCTTTATTGAGATTTTGGTTTGTGCTAGCTAACTCAGATTAAGAGCACCCTTGTTTTTCTGGTGAAGCCTCATCTGGAGTAGCCCAGTTTTCACAGGCAAAGTGCTCAGAAAATTATTAGAATCACTCTATTTGGTGTTTCATCCTGGGGAGCCAAAGTCAGCAGCTGCTATAGTCTTTTTCTTAACACTGACACTTTCCAGCTCTTTCCACTCTCCTGATGACGTTTCCTAGTCTGTCATTCAGACAGTTGTCATTTTTAAGGCATGCGTTTTCAACCTTTCTATACTCACGCTTTTCTCCCACATAACCCTGTGAGTTTCATTCCTCCTCGTATGCTATGTTTTTGCTCAGAGGTATACAAACCATCTGTGCCTCTAATACAATGTTCTTAAATAGCCTCCAGGCAGATCTCTATGGTTTTAAGTACTTCTCTTTGCCCTTCAGCCTGCTGTTAACCATTTTCCTCATAGTTTTATAATCTGCTCTTTTAAAGTTCGTTGTTACTATGTTGTCCCTAAGGGAACAACTCTTTTATGATATCAAAACTAAAAGTGCGCAGTGATCACTGTTACCCCACGGAGGCTTGACAACACCTTCCTCTAATAACTCCTGCCTATTACAAGGTAGCTCCCTCTTGCCCATGGCCTTAATTAATCAGGCATTGCACTGAGGACTGCCACGGGAGTCAAGGAAAAGGAATCCTTTGCCATATGGATTGGAATGGCACCAAAGCCACTTAACATCTCCTGATAGAGGAAAAACTGCTTTTGCCAGCTGTTGCTTTACCTCCAACAAAAAATAAGAAGTGATAGCGGGGTAAACACTGTAGAATTCCATCTTGTGTCATTTTCCTGACTGGTTTCATCCATTCTCCCCAGGAGGAAGTTACTTCCCAGGGGCTGGCTCTGAGATTTTATAGGTTCTCAAAATCTTGAGGAAGTCTACAGGAGGTTGCAGTCACTCACGTAAAACCCCGTGGTGTTTCTCCCCTGGTTTTAATGGCTACCCTTGTGACTGTTGCCCCTGGAATGCTCTCAAGGAAGTGGGGCAGAAGGGGAGTCTACGACATGAAAAATCTCTTTGCAGATTAACACCTCGCTCTAGGAATGGGAATAAAGGGATGATACCAAAGAGGCAGTTGATACACCAGCCTTTCTGTTTGCTGAATGCACCAAGGATTGATTTATGGCACCTTGCCACGGGAGAGGGCTAGAGGTTATTAACAAACTTCAATGGACAAACACTTGCTGAGACTGCATATCATACCTCTTGTGCTGTACCAAAGGTAATGACTCATCTTCAGGCATGCCTGATGTCCTTGAGAATGCAATTGGCTCTACACAGCCAAGTGAAGCATTACTTAGTTAATACACTATAGCAAAAGGGAAACAATCAGCTGAAATGATGACATTGCTACTTCCTGCTTCATTTTAAATCTGCAGCTTCCTAACAGGATTACATACTGAAGCACTGTAAAAAAAGACATTAAGTCCTGTGATGAAACTTACAAAAATGTGCAATTAAAACAGCTAAATACAAGCTTCTTGTGTTCAGTGTCTGCAAAACACAGCCTTTGATCCTCCAAATGACATTTCCTGGAAAAATGCCAGACACAAAAACTATCAGAATAGAATTCCGACTCATCCCTTCCTGTTTAGGCCAATGAAATGACCATTTGCAGTCCAACAAATTTGGTTTTATTTGATAAAAATTAACCTTATCAGACAGGCTAGAAAGATAACCAAGGGTAGGAACTCCTGCCCACACGTGCATTTTCTTGCTCATTCTGTCCCATGTCTTTGCAATTTCTACCTCAATAATGCAGCATTCTTGATGATCCACCTTCACTCCTACCATTTAGAGAAAGATCCTGTTTCTTCAAATGAAAAAAAGGTGACAAAGCATCTCACCTTTCCTGATGACATCCAAGCACCTTTGCAACTTAAAAAGTCTCCACTATAAGCATCCATTACTACAATGCTACTACAGTTCACCAGGTTTGTTCTGGCTTAGAGCGAGAACTAACACCACCATCAATAAATGTGTTGGAGTCTTAATGAACTGGGAAATTTCAAAGACTGTCTTAATAAAAACTGCATAAGATTCCCATATTAGGTAACAGGCCACAGCTACTTTCACCCTGCTCCTCCACGGCGCTTCTCTCACGCTTATCTGAGCAAGCTCCACAAGAAAAAAAATACTTACACATTCCCCACTACAGGAGGGGAAAAGGACTGGGGATGGTGGCAGGGAAGAGAGAAAGAAAAAGCCAGAAAAATTGTCCATTCCAGTCCTAGCCCCACGTTCCATGTGCTCATTTTGGCTTCCCCTTCATTAGAAAGTTCTTGCAACTATTATTTTTCCATGACCCATTGCTTAAGGCAGGTGATTGCTTAAGACAGGTTCACATTTCTTTCCTAAATGAACAAGTAATTGTTCTCTTTAGTCACAGGTTTCATGGGGAGTTGATGGCGTGTGTAATTTTCCTGGTGTGTCACATTAAGAACACTGAATTTTCACATGACTACTTGACTAAAATGCTTTTGTGCATCACTCACACCTCTTAATAAATATATCCAATTAGTTACTGTTAGGTGAACTGGCAGTGAAATACAATGAATACAATGATCTCCTCCTGGTCAGAGCACTATAAATCACAGTCAGAATAAAGGAAAGAAACTGGGTTTCCGTATCCACCTTTCTTTCCCCTGCTGTGTTGCCTGAAGAACAACATGCCTTTCATTATATTATTTCCAAGTAAACCCAATTAATTTATTTGCATTCCAGACATCTGTCATGAAGTTGTAGGCAAGGAGCATGATTAAGCAAAAGTACTGCACTCAATATTTTGAGCTAACCCTCTTTTTACTGAACTTCAGTCTCACAAGTCTTTCACTAGAAATAGTAATTTTTGTTTAAATGCAATTACTAACCAGATTCAAACAAGACCTCAATCTTATTTTGAACATGCCAAATCAGCTGCGTATTTGGGAAGCCCTCTCTAATTTTAAGGTAAATCCAAATTCCCTCTGATCCTTGGCAAGCATTTATCTCAATAGCCATGTCTCCCAAACTGCCTCACAGCTGAAGTGAAGAGCTTTCAGGCTGTGCAAGAAAAATGTAAGCAAGTATATTTTTGTGCTGACAAACAGAACCAGAAAAGTTTAAGTAAGCAGTCAATGGTTAATTCATTCTTTCAGATGAGTCTCAGCAAGTCAGAGTATTTACTCAGCTGTTGAAATATGCCCAAATACTCCTTCAGTATACTGTAATGCTACAAGATTTCTCATGGGTGTATACATGTATTTTTTAATGGATTCAAACAAGTTTTAGTTATACAAGATAAATGGAAAGATTAATCCCTGGGAACCTTTGATTCTGTGTTTCTTCTTCCTATGTTTGATTTTCTTTCTTATATATGCAGAATACAGACAAATTATGTATTTACAAATGTAACACATCCTCACGGGAATATTCAGGTTGTCACACTGTACCTCTCTGGCAGTTCTAATATCAGACCAGTGCTACAACATGACTTTAATATCCATTTATAGGTCTGCTTTTAATTTTCTGAAAGGACAACAGATCTATTAATTTTCAAAATCAGGGTAACATGCATTCACACAATTAATGTAAAAGAGCATGCAGCCTTGCATCTGATCTTATGCTGCAAGAAGCTGATATGTACGAAGACAGGTAGCAGTCATAAGAGGCTTCATTATCAGGTGACAAAACCACATTTTACGCACTGAAATTTTCATTAAAATATCTTTGGACCACTGATAGAAAACATAATTTATTGTTTAATACCAGATTAACAAACTAAAACCAGCTGTTTCACACAGCAACTTCAAATTTGCTCCTCAATGAAGCTTTACAGCCCAAATAATTTAGAATGTCCTGTCACACAGCAGAAGAACTGGTTTCATCGCCTTGTACCCTGTAATTCTGCAGCAGTCTCAGGTCTTGCTTAAATATGGTTACAGAACACACCATACGTCCAAATAATTTCAAAGTCACTAGTCCCATTTCCACCACCTTGTTCTCCCCAATTCCATCAGCCCTCAGCGTTACTTCGAATTTCAGCACATCCTGTTACATAAATGGTACAGAAATGGTCACTTTCAGTGTACTGTACATGGGCAACTGAAAAATTTTAAAACTCTGTATCACAGCTATAACATTTCTTGACTTAAATTTCCTGTTTACAATTTCCTACTTGAAGAAAACCAAAATAATGCTTTTCCACAGCTTAAAGATGAAATACATTTTTTAAAATAAGCTGTTTGAGATCCCAAATAATTATGAACACATATGTAGCCAACTGGAACAAATATACTTAAAAAAAAAAAAAAACAAACCACTGAGCCCATCAGTGTGATAACCAAAGTGCACAATCTCCAAGGGTTTAGGCATCTTTGAACGTCAAGTCAATAATAACAGGTAAAAAACAAACAACTGTCAACTAAGGCCAGTAAATAGAGAGGAGATAAATTTTTAGTAATGGAGGACATTTTAAAATGTATTGATTGAAAATTTATATAAGCTGGATTATGTACAGGTATATTTTGCTATTAATTTGTGAGCTCAAATAGCTTTTACACACGTGGTTAAATTCTCTTTTAATATAAAGTCATGACATACTGTTCATGCAGTTGATGTGCACTGCAAAGACTTAGCTCTTGCTAGTTTTATACTATGTTTCTCTAGTTGGACTATAACAAAGTAAGAGAAGACTCAGATACCATGCTTCAATTTCTAGGAAAACACTCAATCTTACTCAGATCCCTAGAAGGGTAAGTAAAATATAAAAAAATACAACTCCTAATCATCATTTTCCTCATCATCAAAGGAGAGAAGACTGCTATTTTTTATTTGCTTAGCTGTACTCTGAGGAGTAGTTGCTTCTCTCTTAGTTTTCTTTGCCTCTTTCATCTTCTTACTTGAACTTACATTGAAGTCCAAAAACTTTTCTGATGAACGTTTGGCTGGTTTCCTGAACATAATTTTTCCATCAGCAGGTTCTGGTTCACCATCTATAACAAAAAGAGTAAAATCAGAACTCATCTGCACATGTTCACACACACATACAGACCTTCACTATTACCTTTTCTTTTTCCTCACAACCAAGATCAGCAAGACTTCTGATAGAATACAACAATCATGAAAATGTATGTTTTGGCCACAAAGCCTGTATCAATGAATGTCCTTCATGCACACACATCTGCTCCATGGAAACCAGCCCTTGAAGACAGCTCTCCTGGAGTTCCTATTAGAAATGGGTTCTCACTAACCAGAGCTTTAACTTAGAAGAGACTGTGAGCAGTGGAGCTTTTCCCACACAATCCAGCTGCATCCACTTATCAAAATGGAGGGACAACTTTATAGGAGCCTCTAATTCCACTTCACTATTCGTAAAATCCGCGACAACAAATGCACATATTTCAGAATTATGGTATCTCTTTAAAGAACAAAATGGCACATATACAAGACAGCTTTTCTTTTTCTTCTAATATACCCTGTCCTGCTGAGACAGCTAAAAAGATTACATGATCATAAACCTGCCTTTTATTATTGTATAGGATGAAAGTTTTAGGGTTTCTTTGTATCTGCAAAATCACCAGACTATTCCAACTGACTAATTCTGCTCCTCTGCATGTACTAGAGCAAATAACAATTTAAAAACAAGAGAAGTCCCTTCCAGGATTATCACACAGAAGAGGAAAGCTATTGCACAAGTAACAGCATCAAGGCAGTATTTCTGGAAAAAAAAGTGTAACTGTAAAGTCATGAATCAGACAGAAAGGCTCATGCTGCAGTAGTTTGCAATTTTGATAATGTATATGTGACAGGATGTTAAAAAACCATAGGTTCTGTGCAAGATATTTTTCCTAAAGTACTTTTGTGAAATTCATTATTCAACAGAAATTTCCTAACAATATGCATATGTTTGACAAGATTATGTGCTATTTCATTATAACCAATAAATAACTTTTGTCTTTAGCACGAATTCTTTCTTCAATTCATAAGCTTTATGGCAGAAGACTTAACATTTCAGTGTTACCTTGCACAGCACTGGCTGAAACACTCTTCAGTGCATACTCCAAACAATACAACTATTAAATCCGGTGTCTTAAGGGTTGTGTGGTACAAATTAAGACCATCAATCTCATTAGGAAACTTCATTTATAATTCCTTAAGTTTCACAGACCCTTTTTAGGGAGAAACCTAGCTTAAAATCTAAGCACCAGTTCTGTCAATGAGTTCTACAGAATGCACACTTCTGCAGTAGTTTATGAGAGAATACTACTATGCAGAAAATAACTAACCAGATTTTGGGAAAATATTTCAGTGCTGGTGCATTAGAAAAGCATTACAGTTACAAGGAATTACCAGCAATAATAAAGTGTAGATATGATAAGCACACTTGTCAACGGATCCATTGTGAATTCTGCATGGAAAGCTTAGGTGTTTAGATACTGTATGTGGGATACAGAACTTTAGGAAGTGCCTATGGTAAATTCTGGCAGAGAAAAATAACTATTTCTGAAAATATATCCCACCCAATCAATCAAAATGCACTATGTACCATTTTTCTCAGAAGTTGGATTAAAAATTCAAAATATTTTTCCACATAACTGCCTCCATTTTTGGGCTCTGAAGCTAAATAGAAAATAATTCCCCTTACTAATTGTTGGTTGACTACAATGTTTATTTGGAAACCCAGATCTTCTAACTTAAACAAGATCCAAGGCACATGACATAAGCCAAATTCTGCCCAAAAAAATGCATCTATAAGAAAAATTTCACTTATAAGCAGACCCAACTGTCTACATACTTGAGCCAGTCAGCACACAGACTGTATGCAGTACCAGTACAGCTGTAGAAATAGGACTTCAAAGCAACCAGCTACTGCATAAGCATGAGGAGCATCGAAAAATCTCATTGGACACTCTTTAAAGAGCAATTACTACATTTTCTTAGACCGGTAAATAGAAAAACCAAACCCCTAAAAACCTAATGAAAGCATATCCACAAAATAGATCAGATAAATAGCTATGTACTCACATTCCATGTAAAAATGGAAGTCAGAAATTCCAATTTTACCCCCAAGTCTCCTGCTACCCACGTTGTGAACTGCACGAAATCACTGCATATTGTCTACCAGATGGAGAAACTGATAGGTATCTTTGCAATATGAATTTAAACTCTTAATAAGCAAAGTGCATAAACAAAGCAAAGCTCAAAAACTCCACCAAAACAGCAACTAGCTTAGCTCTGACCTCCTGGGCCTCAATACTATTTGCGGATCATTCTGCATCAAAGAAAAAGATTTTAGCTCTTGGCCTGGTTAAAGACTGTCAAAATTTCATTATATGCTCAAGGACATTCCTTTCAGCAGGAAGCCCAGGCCAACTTCAGAGAGCTATGATGCGTTGGCAGTGCTTGACAAAGAATGAAGCAGATGAAGAAACACAGCAGGCCTAGCCTTACCTAAGCAACTTGTGGAAGGAGGGAGAACAGATTATACTTTTTGAAAGAATTTGATGTAGCAGCTCAAGAAATTTGTGTTGATTTGTTAAGATTGTCTTTTCCAGCTAGTAAAAGCTTCACCTCATCCCTTCTAATTTTACCAGACTCTTATATGTCAGCTGTCTTTTTTGTTTTTATTGCTGACCTCCAAAAACTGACTTGTTTTAAGCAATGCAAAGAAGAGACTGAAGAAACAATCTCAGTGTTGGTAGCTTTTAAAACAGAGCCCTGATAAAAGACTGTATCAGTATTACAAATCATGGAAAGCAGGATTTCTGATAAAACACAGTAAAAGAAAACAAAGTAAAAGACAACCAACATAAAAGCATTACAGGAGAAATAATAAAATCCACTTCCGATAGAACAGTCAAAAAAATACACTAGCAGTTCAAATTCTGACTGTTCATAGTCATTGCTGCTTTTACCTGGATCACAAACCTTCACACTGGTTGATAAGAGGGGCACAATCAGACGTTGAGCTGAAAACTCACTTCTCAACTGCCATCAATTTAAGAAGCCACAAATGCAGAATTTTTTTTCTTCTCTTTTAATTGCAAGTTACGTATTACAAAATAAATAGAAATGAGGGTCTGAAAAAGAAACACTGCTCTGCAGTTTATTTTTTATTTAGTAATCATTTGTATAGACAGCAGCATCATTTTTCAGCAGTTTCTGTCTGCAGGTGTCAATGAGGCAACAACAGGGAACACAAATGCCACTAAACTGGCAGGAACAACAGGAGGAGCAGCGCAAACAGTATTTCAAGACATATGTCTATTCAATGGTAAAGTTTGGAAAAAATTTATGATAACCTGGCAAATTTCTTAATAGTTTCTAACGTTAGAAGTTCAGGTCAGCCATTTCAGATGCTCCTTCTAGTGCTTTCTGGCCACTCATCTCTATGCATGCCTTTGGAAGAATTTACTACAGAAATTCCGCACACTGGTATCATGAAGATAAAAAGGCCAGTCTTGCTCAGATATTCAGTCTCAATCATTTATGAGGACACTTGCGAAAGTTTTTATTACTTAAATACTGTAAAATTAGCTTTTAGATGCCTGCTGTTCACATGATGAAGAGTAGCATGAACTCTGTGATATGTATCCGATATAACAGCTGCTTAAGCTAAGGAAAGAGGTCCGATACCCGACAGCATGGACTGTATTCTCCTTGCCTCTCCACCCTCGTCTTCCCCCAACCCCAACACACAGAGTAAGATGAGAATAATATTAAAAGACTTCGAATGAGTAAGTCATTATTCTTCTTCTGCCAAATTTGGTCATCTGCATGTATCAGAGCATCCCAGAGGCCAGATGAACTAGAAAAATCAATTCCATAGACTATAAGGAACGCTGGGATAAATATCTTGCAGTAATTGCCATCTTTTCTTTTGTGCAAATTTAATTTCTTATAAGACCATTTTTCTTTGTCTCTGAACCAACACTAACGATTTATAAAATGCTGCATAAAAATATTAAGCAAAATGACTGTTGATAAACAAATTACTTCTTTTTAAAAAGCCTCTAAGTCAGTCTTCCACGGAGAAAAATATTTCAATATGGAAGGCCATTTTCTCATTTAGGAAAGGTGCACTCCTAAATAAAAAAGTTCCCTGTGACTATACTTGCAAAAGCCAACATACAAGCTTCACTAAATTTTGTTCTGCCTTAGGAGGCAACTAAGTGCAGCTAGGACATTAATCAGCTGTTTTTGCCAAATTAACGCAAAAGTGTTACTCATTTGTAACAGAAAATGCAAGTCACAGGAACTGCTGGTGCCTGAAATAAAAAAAAGGGTAGCTGTGTCAAACTGGTTATAGAAGAAAATTAAGGAGAAAAGGTGTAAATGAGATATGGAAAATCCTAGAATAATATCCCAGACCAAAGCCTGAAGACAAGGACCTTCAAATGAAGACAATCACTACAGATATAAAAGAGGAAAGGGCAGAACCTCAAAACTAAAGTACTTCCCATGTTTTGAAAAAGTAACAGTTTCTATTCACAAGAGACAGCAGCACATTACTTATGATCTATCAAAGTGCCTTGGCATAGATGCATGGTGGAAAGGAAGATTATCAGTTGGAAAATTTATTTCCCTGCTACCTTTTCACCGTAATTTCACCTTTTCACGTAATTTCACTAATGATCTGACTGGGGCTATATATTATGGTCTTGTACCCGTTAAATTAATTTTACTTTCAACTCTGGGATAAAAATCAAAGCAACAAGAAATGTAATCAAATCATGCAGCACCAAACTTTCTTTATAGTTCCCATTTTCAGAATTGACAATTATCCAAAAAAAAGAAAATAAATTAACATGTTGTTCAAACCCCTCTCTGTTAAGCTGTCTAAATATCTGCCTTTGACTAGAAATCAGAATTTAAATCTAGAGGTCAGACTGACAGTGCAAAGATGGACAAAGACTCAAAAAAGCCTTCAGCAAGCTGTAGCACAGTCACCCACACCTTCATTAAAAATTTCACACCAGGTCCTCTCCATAGCAGAGGAATATAGTAGCACTCACCCTGTTTATTCCCATTAGCCAAAAAAACAAAAAGGAGGCCAAGACCTCATATTAACAGCAAAGGCAGATGAACAAATAGTAACACAATAATGTAGGACAGAGGGCAGCAGTCCCCAGAGCGTAGTGATTCAACACTCCTGCTACATACTACCGTGGGGTTTCTTCCTCCAAATGCAAGTTTTTACTGAAAGGCTGAAGGGGTAATAAGCAGAGGTGCCAAAGTCCTACAGGGACTCAACACTACCATCCTCACTACATACAATGATGTCTTAAGAATGTCTTTTTCCACCAAAGAAGTTCAGTTACTCTATTCAAATACACTTCCATTTCATACTGTGTATTCAACTTGGTAGCTCTTTTGGACTTTTTCCACAGCATGGACTCCACCTCAATAGATTCTCATGGACAACTACTACTTTTTGCCCAGCCTTACAAAATCATTTTTCCTCCTACTGTGATGATTCAAAATTCAAGTTGCTTATATGAAAAGGAAACCAATGCTTAGAAAGAATCACGCCACTTTTTTCCAATAGGTTGAAATTTCTCCCAATACTAGGAGGGTGATGCCATTTTTGAAAAGAAATCATGTGACAACTTCACAAACTGCAACACCAAGCACATGCATTACACTTCAATAATAATAGACTAGGAAGTAAGCCGGAAGCTGAATGCGTTTTCTCAGAGGAGTTAAAATTATACAAACACAGCCCTCAGTCCACTACCTGGTTACACCCAACATATACATATCTACCTGCAGAAACAAATCAGACGTAGTTTTATTTAGTTTCAAGCTAACCTACATGATAAAAATTAATAATTTTTCATCAATCTCCTTTTCAAAAATGTAAGATTCTCAATGTATTTTCTCCCACTACTGTTATTTGACTTCTCCATTTATACCATTTCTACCATTTAAATTTTAACACATACTTCTATATAGGGACAGCACAAACCTGAATTTTCAAATCCAAATGGTAGAAAAAGACAGAAGCTAAGGATGTCATATTGATAGCTGTGTGCTAGCTTCTCAATCCGCTCTAAACTCAATTTACAGCCTTTGTAAATAGCCATAATGGCTAACCGAGGAAAAGGTCCACAGCTTCTATGAATGAACTTTGTATTTTATACTTGTGAGGTTCCAGTTCCATATTCTTAATTGTCAAAACATTTCCACTAGACAGTAATATCTACCTTTAATCTCTCATGTCTTCTGTCAGCAAAAAATAAAAATAAAGCTACATTTCATCGCACCCTGTGTGATGATGGAAGTTTTTGGACGCTCAAAGCATTTATGTCAACCATATCTGAATGATGAATACTGACAGAAATTTTTAACATAACTGTATTCATCAGCTATAGTTTTATGTTTATTGTCTAACTGCAGCAACCTCTCCCACACCACTTCCATCTTTCCATTGTTGAAAAACCTGTTAAATAACTTAGATAAAGCTTTCTAATTCTTTGTAGCAAAGAAACATTTTTTTTCTATACCTTGCTGTTTGTTGGCACTATTGTATCATCTGTTATTTTCAACTAATCCATTTAGTTTTGCTTAATATATTTGCAAGTCACAACACATACTGGGAGTGATTTTAAGCAAGTAATAACATGGACCAGTCAGTTAAGTGAACACGTTACTGAGCTTACACACCTGCCGTTCTTTCCACTGAAGCACTAACCTGAGTTTCCTCCTTTTGCCCAGACACTCTCTTTCATGAACTCGTATGATTACCTCTAAGACATCCACTCCACTGTCAAATTTGGCTGAACTAATTAATGAGTTCAAAAATTACCACAGGTAATGTCAAAAGACTGTGTACTAGGGTAATGACACACCAWAAMAAAAMAARAAAAAAAAAAARAAAAAAAAAAAAAAAAAAAAAAAAAAAAAAARAAAAAAAAAAARAAAAAAAAAAAAGAAAAAAATGTAAGGTGGTATTTGGAGGTAGGATGATGCACAATCAAGAAGCACAGAACAGCAACAGTATAAAAAGCCAGACAGCTTGGATATGTACTCAGCGATTTCAAATTAGGAATCACAAGTCCAAATTTTTTAGGTGAAAAATTTAAAACAACTAATCAAAGGTAGTAATAAACGGTAGAAAACTGAGCAAATAGTAAGCTGCCTTTTATGCATTATCTCTCTTTGGCTATACAAAGCAAGAAATTAGTAGTTTGAAATTCACCTGATTCATTTGACTTCAAGGCCTCTTTGATTTGCTGTTTAATCTTCATTGCTTCTTCGGCAGTCAAGTCCCCTTTTTTCAGTGTTACCACTTGAGGCTGCTCATCTTCGTTGTCACTGCCGTTCTCACTATCACCATCTGCAAGTGGAAGCTGCTCTCTCTAGACAGGAGAGAAATGAAAGTAATTCTGATCACCACATTACATCACAACAGCTAAGGGTGGGCTAGTAAGTACTCTTTGGTTTCACTTTTGCAGCAAGGCTAGTGAGGAGACCTGGCACAGCTGTCAGTGCCAGGCCCTCCCAACACGCTTTGTCCAAACGGCACTCCAGTTCTATCACCGAGATATAACGTCCCCTAGAAAAAAACAGTATGGGCTCTTTCAATTAAAGACCAAAACAGTAGGAACTTGCAAGGTAAGAAATTAATTCCTTTTGTTTGTTATCTTTACTGTACAAGCACTGCCTGCCATGCAACACTAAGAAAATCTTAAAATGCATACATCCAGATTTGAATGTTCTATGCTGTACTCAAAACAGTGCAAAGGGAAAGGGAGTCCATGGTGGCTTTGTTATTAAAGCTGCCTAACCAAATCATTGTAAGCATTGTAAGACCATGTCTCTGTTTCCACTCTCTCAAACTTGTGCTCCGAGACAGAAGAATCATTTGGAATAAGATTTTATATAAATAAACTTGCTGGCATGGAAACCTGACTGCAACAACATAAAGTTTGGCAATATTATAGGAACTGAAAACTTCTTCGTATAAGGAAAAGTATAGATAGCATTACCATGATCTACTGAAGTTACCAATATATAGACAAAATGCAATATTCCTTCAGGAAGTGAAACAGTTCATAGTAAATTTACTAAAGGCATACTTTTATCTCAAATTCCAGCTCGTCACAAATAACGATGGGCCTCTTTCTTAAGACATCCTGTAAAACCTTACAGTTAGCAGGAAACACATGCAAAAGCACACTGGAAACATAGAAAAAAAGATTGCCCTCAGAAAAGGCTGCCTTTTAACAAGCTGGCTCAAATGCCTTCCTGGCCATCACACTGAGGTTTGGGTCTGCTGACCTGATGTTAAGATGATGTTAACCCCTTTCCAATTTATTTTTTTACTAGACTCTTAAAAACCTTTTTTTTTTTTTTTTTTTTTTTTTATTCCTGCTTGGGCTTTGTAAGGCCAGTTAAACTTGGGACATCATTGCTGTTTACCCCGCTGCCCTCACAGACCACTTGGGCGCTGCCAGGTGGGCACTGGCTGCTCTGCAAAGGGCACCATGATCACCACGGCTGCAATTAACTGGATTTTGTTGTTGTTGTTGTTTTAAATCTCCAACACAGAAGCAAAAACAAGTTACAAAGACAGTTTCAGTTAATTTTAAGCGGGTAACTACTGCTCCCCCTTGCCCTACAGGGGCAAAGCCTGGAAGTGCCGCTTCCCCACCGCCTGCGACGCGGCCCCTCCCCCGCCTTCATTTTAGGCCCCGGCGGGGCATCGTGGCAGGGGAGGCCCCATGAAGCGGGCGCTGCCCCTTCCTACCCCCGGCGAGGGGCCGGCCGCGGCGGTGGGAATGGAAGCAGAGCCCCGACACAAGCCCACGCGAAGTGGGCCGGCGGCAGCCCGGGGCGGGGAGGGCCGCGCTGCCCCAGCACGGGGACAGGCCGTTACCTTGGTTTCCACCGTGGGCCCCTCCCGATACCCGACCTGCCGCTTGAAGCGGCTGAGAAAGGCGGGCTCGGCCGGCCGCACGTAGGAGACCTGGTTCCTTTTGCTCATGGCCGCTGCAGCCGCGCTGCCGCCTTCCCCCTCTCCCCCCACGGCCACCCTCCCAGCACACACTTCCGGGCCGAGCGGGCGCGAGAGGACGGCGGCCTTAGTGGGACATAACTAACACGCCTCCTTCCTTCTGTAACTCTCCCCGTCACGTGAAGGGGGCGAAGGCACTTTCAGCCAATAGCAGGAGAGAAGCCGGAGYGGACAGATATAGAGCGAAATGGCCGCGCCCATGCCGGCTTCGAGGAGGGGGCGGGGTCACACCGCCTGCGGCTCTTAGCGCCAAATTCAAACGTTCCGCCATTTTGGAGAGGTGGGCGGGGAGGTGCTGGGGTCGTCAGGGCCGGTGAGGATCATGGCTCCCGGCGTGAGAGGTGAGAGGGGACGSGGTGGCCTTGGGGCTGTGCGACTGTGAAGAGGATGAGGGATGTTTCTCCCCTGTGCGAGGAGCAGGCGGGGACCGGGGCGGCTCGGTGAGGGAGGCCGCGCTGCAGGCAGTGCCCCCGGCCGGGTGAGGGACGGCTCTGCCCTGTGGGGCGACCGCCTCCGGGGGGAGTATCACCCAGGTGTAAGAACAAACAGGGTCAGGTAGAGGTATGGCCGCGTTGGCTGGGCTCGGTGCCCCATGGAGGGGCTGATGCCCTGGGGCTGCGGTCCCGGAGTGCCCGCAGGGCAGCCGCGCTGCCCCCGGTGGTGTCGGGGAAGGGCGGTGGGGGTGGAGGAGCGGCACGGAAAGGGGTGACCCCCAGTGCTTCCAGAAGCACCGGTATCCCCACGGGCTTCTTGTGGTTGATAGGTGTAAGCAGCCCTCCCAAGCGCGAAGGCTTTACAAACCCTGTTGCTCTCAGCCGTCCTGCGTTTATCAGTTCGTCTTCTGTAATTTTATCGAGTTTTAATTAGCTGTGATGTTTGTAACGAGTCTCGTACAAACGTTAAAGTGAGACCATCACTTTAAAATGGGAGCTAGAGATTAAAATTAGCTGAGAGTCGGTCATTTCCCGAGGTACGGGTTGTACAAGTATCTATCAGTCTGATTTCAGTTTTAAAATGCACTGCTTTTCTTGTCCCAGCTCGTTTTGATACCTTGTGCATTTGAAGAATAAATAACTGAATCAGAAGTTAGCACATCTCTCAAATGTTATTATGTGAACCAAATATTGCATAGCAGCAGCAGGATATTTATGTAATATGAGTGTTAATGAGAAGGTTAGTGCCTTTACACACCATTATTAATCCTACTTTTAAAGGAAACCTCCTACAATAGAACCTGTGCACTTCTAGAGACTTTATAAGGTCTTTATTATTGGAATATTTTGGTAAATCATCTTTCATTGTCATTTTACTTATTTTTAAAATATGATTATGTTACTTAGTTAATATTTTGGCTAACCTATGTGAAATAATTTCATGTCAGATTCATCCTTAGGTTAAAAATAAGTCACCGTATCGACCTATGGGGTAATATGTGCTATCTCCTTGAAATGTGAAGCTGTGCAAAATGATGCTCATACGTATAGGAGRGCTTTATGTATTACAGAATGCTCAATATTACTTCATAAAACTGAAAATAATATAGTTACTCAGTTGTGTAGGTTTAGGAAATCAAGTTTTTGCAGTCATGTCAGTAAAACTATTTCATGCTGTATTGTTTTATCTGCAGTAAGTTAGCAATTTTTAAAATATAATGGGAATATATAATACTATTAACATTTATGTTCCTAATTCTCAAAAACATTTGCAAAACCTTATATACATTAATTTAAGAGACTAGTCATTGCACATACATTTACAAGTGTGTGCATGCTCACATTGCAGGACTGGAGCTTTCTCTACCTTTGCAAGAAACAGCAAACTTTCTGTCAAAGGAAGATAGTTACTAAATATTTTTATGCAGTTCTGATTCATGCATGAAGTGAATATTTATAAGGCTCTCCCTCAGTACTCAGTATTTATCTCCCTCAGTACTGCTTACAGTATTTTCTATTTAAATGTGGTTTTTTGAGCAATAATTTTATCTTGTTTAATTTTTGTGTGTGTTTCACTTCTGTTTTATAGGAGATTTACGTGACTCTGCATTACCTTTGTTGAACTCACCTAGGTAAAGTAGTATTGGCCAGTCCCCGTGTATGAATAATCACATTGTACAAAAAATGCAAACAAAATCTAGTATAACTTTCTAAAATATTTAAAGTTTTTTCTTTCAATGTTTTCCTGCACAAGATTGTTGCCTGTCTCTCCTAACTTCCTTATAGGTTTTTAAAAAAATGTTCTCTTGATAAAAGTGTTGTTCTGAGGCATCAGATTCCTCTTGGAATACTGCCATGCAGTAAATTCTCATTCATCCATTAACTCTGCAGCTGGACTCTAGAATTTATCTGAAGAGATATTCCATGAGGAACTTCAATTCTGTGAGGAAGTTGTRAGCTAAAACAAAAAACGAAAAGCTCTCCTCCAAATATAAACAGTTTCTGCCACAACTCAGAATAATATTATCTAATGAAAAAATATTTGGCAAGTTAGTGTGGTGTGTCTTAAATCCGGTGTAACATTTTCCCTTTCTCAGCAACTTCCTGTTCTTTTTTAGCCCTTTCCTCTGCCACTCTCCAACTCCACATTTCAGTCATGAAGTCCTTCCCCCACTTCTAAAACTATTTTGTTCCTTTATCTTGTTTACCAAAAGTAAAAATCAATAACAGTTATAACACCCTCATGCTATAACTGCCTTTTGGGAAAGAATGAAGTAAAGTAAATCCAAGTTTGCTGCCACTTCATGTAAGAATTTAATTCTTTAATATTATATCAGTATATTAGTATTTATGYGAGAACTCCTCAAAGCTTTAATATAATCATGCACAGTTACTTATTCAAGCTAAATTTACTGGTGCATCCACTGATAAATGTGATGAAATAGGTTAGGGAGCTTTTAGATGTAGATGTTGCTATACTTTGGTGGACTCATGGATCAAGAATTGATTGTTCTTTCTCTTCTTGCGAGCAGCAAAGTAAAATGCTAGTAACTTTCTTGCTGGAATCTGCTCCATTTGTAAAGTCTTTTATGACTTCAAGTAGTAAGAAGGATGCTTGAAGCCCATAGTCTTAGAAACTACCGAAACCTTTATTATAACACTGGTTTTATATATCTCAAGTTCACTGTGAAATGTGTTCTTTTAGAGCTGAAGCTACTTGCAACAGCAATAAATTCCACTAACTTTATGTTGTTTGTTTTTAAATCTGCCACATTGTTACCTTTAATAAATCTTTGACTTGTAATGAATTGATGTATACAGCTAGAAGTAGTATATTTTCAGGAGAGACCTTTGTATGATTTCACATGCTTAATCTGATTTTTGTGATTTAATTTTATCAAACAGATGATAGATCTATTTCAAAGTAATCTAATGCATAAATATTCATTTAGTGTTGAAGGTGATGCTATCAAAGTTTATGTAAGGGTACGTCCCCCTTCAGAGGGAACTGTGTTAACCGATGGAGATCAAGGCTTGTGTTTATCTGTTCTTTCATCAAATACCATCCGTCTACATTCAAAGCCTGAGCCAAAGATCTTCACTTTTGATTATGTCGCAAATGTGGAAACAACACAGGTAATAACTTCGAGAGTCTCATAACGGTATTGCAGTTTTTCCCCAAATTTTGGCAACTGCTACACTAAACCTTTCTAAAGATGTAATGCCTTAGGTCTTATTTTTTGCAGTGGTCAGATTGGTAATATGTGGTTACAGAACAGAAAGGTTGCTTTAAATTCTGTTGCCTAATAGTTTTAATGTATTTTTTAACTGTTAATTTCTTTAATTAAAGTTTGCATTAAAATTGAAGCTTCTATTTGTAAATGCTACAGTTATACCATGGGCAGAAAATACCCCCCCTGTTGAGACAAAAAGAAAAATAGCAGGCAGTCAGTAGCTTGATATTAAAGATGTGATTTGTATATTAGGAACTTAAGAGTTTATATTCTGTTAGTTATATTTCCTTCTTATACATTTGCCTTTTAAACAGATGAGTTGTCCATCTGGGACAGATAATACTGGAAGGAAAATCCTTCAATTTAATTTTTATATTGTGTTTGAAATTCTGAACATAATTTTAATTCCTCTAAGGCTTCAATTCCATTTAACTTCTGGTTAAAAAAACAAAGCCACCAAAAAACTCCACCCACTATAGGCTGCTATTTGTAGCTAGGCTGTTCTTGCAGATCTAAGAAATACATGAAAATAGATGAGGCTAACTGCTGTGCAGATTTGTTGAATATGCCATTGTGCAGTGGCAAACGTTGAAAGTTAACTGGATTTGATGAGTGTCATAGGCTCAATGTTGACTTACTGATGGTGTAAACCCCATAACATAATCAAAAACACTGGACCAAAATTAATGTAATCTATATTTGAAAGCTGTTACTATGATGTTGAGTTTTATTATTTTTCTTTCGGTTATCAACAAGGAATAAAATTTTTTCAGAGGGAATGATTTATGTCACAAAGTCTTAGGATGTACTGTTTTGCTGTGAGAACTCCAGGGGTCATGATACATGTCTAACTTCAAGGAATGCATCTATTTTTTGCATTATAAAGTTATGGCATAGAAAACACTGATAGAAGAGATTCTTAAATGACTGGTGCCAAGTGCCTTCTCTTTCCCTTGTCCCCAGGAGTCAGTGTTCTCAAGCGTGGCCAAAAATATTGTTGAATCTTGTATGAATGGCTACAATGGAACCATCTTTGCATAGTAAGTCATTTAATGGTATTTCATAGCAATTGCAACATTTGAGGAGATTGTGTTAATGAGTAATTGTGGTTTTAAGTGCCAGAGCCTGCTTAATGTTACAGTAAACTTTGAAAGTGCTTCCTTAGTGCAGCACAACATAGGGAATGTTCCTGCAGTATTGAAGAGTACTTCTTATTCCTCTTTCCGAGCAATCTTTTTGTAGGTGTTATGCTTCTAATACTTAAGGCCAATAATGTGGATTGTAAACTCACTTCAATTTTACTATTGTTTGCCTAACAGTCTCTACTATTAAAGAGAACGCTAGTTGTTTTCAGTATGTCCATAGTAAAATGGAATGAAAATCGCTTTAACTTGATATTTGGCCAGCTCAGCTCTTTAATGAGTCTTAGCTGCCTGTGAGAAAACTCATGAATGATAATTTTAACTTTCAAAATGTTTCAGGGTAGAAATATATCTATGACTAGTAGCATGAATATCATTATATTAACTCTCAATATTTTTTCATTTTGAAAACTGAGAGTAAGCACTTTGGTCAAAAATGCTAACTTGAAGGACTGATCTAATCAAAACCTTACTGGGTCTTTTAGCCCAGCACAGCATTTGCAGAACTGTGAAGTGAAATCTGCTTTGTTACAATATACAAATGTGGAAAAATGAAGTGAAATTGCCGACGTTTCTAGCATGATTAATAACTATGGTTTAAAAAAAAAAGATATATTCAACTTAAAAGTATTTTTCTCGTTTTGGGTTTATGTGCACTACTGAGTCACACAAAACCCAAAAGATTGACCCCTAAATTAGTTAATGTATATATTTGAAAGCCTTCATTTTAATGCTAAGTTCCACTATTTCCCTTTGCAACAGAAATAAGGAATAAAATGGTGGGTGGTGGGGGAGAGAAAAGGTGATTTATCTAACAGAATTTCATGGTCAAATTTGCTGTTCTATTTTTATATCTTTTTAGCTGACTGATTTCTCAGCTTGCCTCTGTCTCTCTTTATCTTCAGTTTAGAAGAATTTTTTTTTTCATTTTAAGCTGTGAGTTCTCCTTAAAAGATGCAGATTAATGAAAAATGCAGAGCCAGAATAAAGCTTTATCTGACTTTTTTTTTTTTGATAGTGGCCAGACTGGGTCAGGGAAAACCTTTACTATGATGGGTAAGTGGATGAGAGAGCTTAATCTTTCAGTGGTTTCTTAATGTTTTTTTTGTCTTGACTTGAAATGTTGTCTTGCCTAAACACCAGGGATGATTTAGATTTGTCTTCCTGCAGATAACTTTAAGATTTAAGAAATGATGTAGTGCTCAGTGCAGTTGCTCTTGCTTTATATCAAAGGAGTGAAGTGTAGGTACTCTCCTCTATCTTTTTGAAGATGTAGGGTTTTTTTCTGTTTTTAATAGGAGAGAAGCTTTTCAATTAAATCAAACACTTTTAGTAAATTTTCTCAAAAATGAGTATTCTACTGGTTTCCCCGTTTGGCTGATATCCCTTGCATGTGTAGAAAAATATTCTAGTATGCAAGGATCTTCCATATTAAAGTATAGTGAGGTTTTCAAAGTAACTGCTTCCTACCCAACTAGGAAATTAAGGCCTCTCTATATGAGGGGATCCCCCTGTAATCTTGTTCTTCATACAGTGGTGATTTTAAATGCATTAATATTGTACTTTACATTAGAAAATTATTGAAATAATCAAAACCAGTTTGATTTTGGCCAACGTGTTTTCAAGGACTACATAGAAGTTAACTAAACACGGGGACAAATCTACCCCATCTTTCTGGTTCTTCAAATCAGGGTTAAGGTAGCTGTATTGACGTACCTGCACATCTGTACATGTTTTCTGTGGAAGTCCAAGTAGTTTATACTATTTTAGACTTAGGTAACCTATGGGCAGGTAAAATAAACTTTCACAAGCATCATTTAGGCCACATATACATCTGATCATGGAATATTATCTTAGATCTTGAAAGTTGATTTTATTGCATGTCTTCTGTGGTTTTGCCATAAACTGACTAAAAGCAGGTTGCTGAAGTCTCTATAATGACATCTTGAAAAGATGTCAACCATTATTCTTGAGTAGTACTAATTAAATTTTTTTAAATTAAAAATCTCTTTAGGACCATCTGATTCTGATAATTTCACTCACAGTCTGAGAGGTGTAATTCCACGGAGCTTTGAATACTTATTTTTTCTAATTGAACGTGAAAAAGAAAAGGTACATTTATTTTATACTTATTATTGCAGTGAAAGTAATGTCTCATTAAAGATTAGCTAAGGCTGTTTGGTAAGCCCAGTGTCTAGCAGTTAGGTTTCCAGGATTATTGCTGTCTTGCATCAGATTTATTAATGAGAAATGCTTGTGTCTAGTACTCTACCAAATTATAGTACCCTTTCTTCAGACACAAGCGTGCTTATATTTGAGTCTAAAAATGCATCTAGGTTTCTGGGTGTCGGTTGTCATCTGGGCACCAGAAATGTGTAGTATGCAGGATATATATGCAAACTAGTAGCTTTAGATATGTACAAAAAGATACTCACTGCCATACAGTGCCACACTTAATAAACCCAATCCGTTTATAGTGTAAATCACTGTGTTTTTCAGGCTGGCAGTGGAAAGAGTTTTCTCTGCAAATGCTCATTTATTGAAATCTACAATGAACAGATATTTGACTTGCTAGATTCTGCTTCAGCTGGACTCTTTCTCAGAGAACATATCAAGAGGGGAGTCTTTGTTGATGGTGCTGTTGAACAGGTGTTGTCATCTGCTGCTGAAGCATACCAGGTAGTTTTTGTTACTTATTAGTGTTTGGACTATTTATCTTGATGCTTATTTRGTAAATATTCCTCTTTGATTAAAGCAAGTATTTTTTGCACAGTGTCTGTGACACCATCTTCCCCTATCTCCATCCTCCAAAAAACAGTGTAAAAAGCTGTTTCTAGGCAATGCTTCCTGACTACCCCACACATGTAAGAAATCACATAGTTCTGGAGTTTGGAACATATGAATTGCAATTACAGTAATCTTTCCATAATGCTTGCCCTACACATCTCTGAAATAGCAACAGAAAACTACATCTCCTGCTAATTAGGTAGTGTGTGTGTTCCAGAAATTGTCAGGTTTATCTCTCCATGAATGAGACACATACATATAGTACTACTGTGCTTTAAATACTTTTTTCCTTGTATGCTGCTAATGCACACCAGTATTGGAAATGTTATGCTTTCAAATGGCAATGGCACTCTTGGAGGAAAGAAGTGAATGTTATAATTAGTGTTTGTATTAAGCTGGACTGCAGCTATATTTTTTTCACTTTTAAAATACTTCTATTGGAAAAAAGTAAAAAAAGTCTGTGTCCTAGAGATCTTTGAAAGCTGTTACACTGAAATATGCTTACTACTGTTTGTTACCTGTATGTAAATACTGGATACAGTCTGACATACTTGATATTATTTGATGTCTTTTTCATGCTTAGGTGTTAACTATGGGCTGGAGAAACCGTCGTGTAGCATCGACCTCAATGAACAGAGAATCCTCAAGATCACATGCAGTTTTCACTATCACAGTGGAATCCATGGAGAAAAACAATGAGATTGTTAACATTCGGTCTTCCCTGCTCAACTTGGTAGACCTGGCAGGATCTGAGAGGCAGAAAGACACCCATACAGAAGGACTGAGGTTGAAGGTTAGTTCTGTAATATCTGTGGCATCTTTCTCCTTTCAGATGTACTGCCCTGTTCCATCCACCAAATCTGTTCACCTTTTGTTTTCTGTTTTCTTCTCTCTCTCTCTCGTGTTTTTTTTTTGTTGTTGTTGGTTTTTTTTGTTTGTTTGTTTTGTTTTGTTTTTTTTGTTGTTTTTTGTTTTGTTTGGTGGTTTTTGTTTTTTTTTTTAGGAAGCAGGTAACATAAATCGATCGCTGAGTTGCCTGGGCCAAGTCATCACAGCACTTGTTGATGTGGGTAATGGAAAACAGAGACACATTTGTTACCGGGATTCCAAGCTCACTTTTCTGTTACGGGTAACATATATCCTCTGGATTTTATATGCTACTTGGGGTGTAGAAAAAATATTTCTTTGGGTTGTTTTTTTTTATTCTAAAAAGCTGAACTCAGGTACACTAAAAATTTATTTCAGTATTGGGCAGCTGGAAGAAAGCTTGAAAAATCTTTTTACCTAAACAGACTTATAGTCGATTTATTGCTGTTAATTGAAGACAAGAAATGTATTTATGTTCATAATTTCCTTTACATATTTGCAAGTTTTAAAGAAAAAGAAGCATATGTTTTCATCCTTATAATTTGGGAAATACTGTGTATCACAATGTAATATTTAGAGATGTGTTGAAATGTTTGACAGGATTTCCAGAATTAGCCTATGTGTGCTAAGAGTCAGTATGATGTTAAGAATTAGATAAATTTACAGTTTCCTGAGAGCTTATGGGCTCTTTTCAAGATGAACAGAAAACAAAGATAGAAGCAGTCAAAGATTTGTTGTATGCCAACGCTCGCCAAAATTCTGTGAACAGTAATGAATAATATCTGTAATATATTTTTGTATTATAATATAATACTTGTACATAATATAGTATTTGTGTTGCAACACACTATTGTTGTGATCACAGCAAAACTTCCCAATCATTCCATCCTTGTTCTGTGTATATCTTAGAATCATGAACCTCTGAAGAATTATGTTCTTCCAAGGCAACCCAAAATACATAGAAATTGGAAGAGAATTGCAACTGTATGAGCTGTTACTTTCTTAAGTGGTTATTTTTTTTTTTAGGTGGTTGTACTGCAAAGAAGTCCACAAACATGACCTTCTCTGCTAGACAGAGAGAATGCCATTGAGGCTTGTGGGCTATGTTGTAGTACTAGGCTTTTAGAGTCTTAGGTAAAACTGCTGCCTTGTCCAGAGATTTCAGAGCTACTTGTCTAACAGCACAGAGGTATTTGAAGACATGATGTAAAAGGGAGAGGTTCCTCTTATCCCTGACCAAGAATCTGTTGTTCTGTGATTTTTTTTTGTTTGTTTGTTTGTTTGGCAATTACCACCAGAAGGTAGGTTGGAACAATCAGCAGGCTAGATGATGCTCAAAACAGTGCGAAAACCAATCTGCTAATGACCAAGATTGAAGTGAAATATCTACTTTATTCCCTGAATATTTTTTCTGTTTTTTTTTCTCCCTGCTGTTCAGGTGTAACAAATATCTCAAATTTTTGATTAGTAATATAGAATCAGGGTTTTGAAAACCCAAGTAAAGTCTTTATTTACAGTCACATCCTTTATACCCACATTTGAAATAAAATTTCAGAAACTTAAGTAGCATGGAAACTTGTTAAATAAAATCCGTTCTGCAGTTTGTTCAAAGTGATACACAGTAGCTCTTAGGGGATTGCTTCCTGCTGTAGCCAAAACCATGCAAATACAGCTAACTTCTGTGTTTTTAAATAGGATTCCCTTGGTGGTAATGCAAAAACATGTATAATCGCAAATGTTCATCCGGGATCCAGGTGTTTTGGTGAAACACTGTCCACCCTTAATTTTGCTCAGCGAGCAAAGTTGATTAAAAACAAGGTAAGAGTTATTCAATGTCTTTATTTTTGCAACAAACAATTTCTTGTCATTTAAACTACACATCTGCAAACAGGATAGCTTCATTGAAATACTCTTGTGCTTTCACTAATTTAAATGAATATAACTTATTTTAAAATCCTAAATTTGCTTTCCTAAATGTTTATGACATGATTTTTGAAAAGGACTTGTTTGCTTTTGATTACAAATAAAGTACAACATCTCGGGACTAGGTAATGGCTGATAATAGTGTGTGTTCATTGCTTGCTCTTTGAGCATTTCATTGGAAAAAGTAAGTAAATCTGTACTAAAAATTAAAATTGTCATTAAAAAAAATAGATTCAATGGTATGTCAGTGCATCTAGTTTTTTAGATGCACTGGGGAATGTTTAGATGTGTTTGGGAATGTTAATTCCCAAAATGTAACTTCTCATGAGTGGGTTTTGAAAGTATGTTGGCATCTGGCTGGAAACTACTGCCTTTGATGTATACTGCTTAGTTTTGGTCAAAAAGCTCCAGAGAAAATTCTGCAGAAAACAAAAATATTCCTTAAAAAATTTAATATTTAAAGTGCAACTTACTGGTTTCTCAGTAAATTGAACATTGCTTTTCCCATGAATTCTTCCTTTCCTAAGATGGAAAACTTCTCAGTAGTTTTGTTGCTTTGTAATCTTTGACTTTTCTTTTATACTATAAAAGATTTTTTTTTTTATTTGTACCTCTTCCTAATTTTCTCATAACATATTTATGAAAGGCTGTGGTAAATGAAGACACACAAGGAAATGTGAGCCAACTGCAAGCTGAGGTCAAGAAGCTGAAAGAGCAGCTTGCTCAACTTACTTCAGTACCATCTATGCATATTTCTGTATCACAAGGTAAGAGCTGGAGAGAGAACTTGCTACTTTTTTAGCCTAGAGTGTTTGAGCCTTATGTAATTCATTAAGTTTCTGAACAATTAATATTTTTGTAGGGACTGACCTACAGAGGTTGCATTTGTCTTATGGATCCCATTGCCTTTGTCTTATGTCTTATGCAAATCCATTGCATTTGTCTTATGGATCCCATCTGTATCTAATGTTTTGCAGAAATTGTTAATGTGATTTTATTGTCATCCTCTCATAAGTTTGTGTACAGGCTATAATTCTATTATATAATACCTAGAATACTCTTCCAGTTTGTAAGAGGTATGCTGCCTAATCCTTTAAATAACCAAAAGTTTGCACGTGATCGCTTGTACATTTAGGTTGTAGGGAGGGCACTAAGGTATTGATAATGCCCATTGAATTTGCATTCTTTTTAAGCTCAGGACTGGATCCCACCTCCCACCCCACCCCCCTTCCCCTTTTGCCCCTTCAGGAAGATCCTGAGAAGGATGTTTACCTTTCGATAAAAGATCGGTTTTGATGTAAGGTGGTAATGGGGTTTTTATCAATATGTAATTCTTTATTTGCAGTAGCTTTTCACTAGACCACTGTATCTGCAATATAGATCCCAGCATAGCTTTCCACTACCTATACTTCTCACTGAAATACACTACCTTATGTTTGATTACAAGGTAGTAAACTTGGTCTTGTAACTCTTAACTGTTATCCTGAGTCAACTGTTTCCTGACCTTGCCAAGAAACAGAAAATACAACAATAGAAGTTACTACAGAAGTTAGAAAGACTTGTCTAAGATAAAGCATCTGTGGCTGAGTTTTCCTAAGGAAAAATTACTTGTCTGTGAGCATACACATTTAACCAGTAAAAACAAGTCAGTGATTATGTGGGACACTGAATCACTGTCCGTGAATATGTGAATATTGACAGAGGGCTCAAAAATGTTGTTAGACTTGTGATAGAGTTCTGAGGGAAAGCAAGTGATGATGCTTTAAACACTGAAGAAAGGTTTTATGCAGAACCTGATGTATTAGAGCTGTGTTTATTCTATGCAGTTTGTAATATTCAATCACACAAATAAGAAATCTGCTTACTAGCTATTTTAAAAACATGATGACATTTTTTAATATATTAAATTACAATAGGGTAGTTATTATGCACCTAGATACTATGGTGATTAGTATTCTATAAATAAGTAGTCTTGCCTGCATGAGGATATTCAGGAAAGCTATTTTGAATTAATTTCTGGAGTGGATTAATTAAACCCTTTTAATCCTTTGCGTGGACACTTCCAGATTAAATCATAATTGTCCWCTTAATTAATGCTTATTTTCCTGGATTTCCTTCTTATAAACCAGTTAGTCCACTTTTAATATGTACAAACTGTAATAATAATGCCAATAATGGCTTAGTGTTATCAAATTAATTTCAGAGGGATTTTGCATTTTATAGATGTACTTAGCTGAACAAACTTGATTCTTTTATTTTAATAAAAGTTCATCGTAAATCTGTTTAATGCTTGAACAACTTTGTTAATTATACAATTATGTATATTGACTCTGTTCTTTATCAGCACTTGCAGGTGACTAAGAATTACAGTCTAAACTTCTTTGCTCTGGGTACAGCACATGATCTGTGTGCTGTATTATATTGTTCAAAGAATTTATTTAAATTTTCTTTACAAGACTGTCACATTATGTATGTAGGAAAACCTGGTTGACTGGTATTCTAATAAATATGGCATTTGTTTCTTTGACTTACCCTACAGGTGCTGTTGAAAAAGGGAAGAACAACATAAATTACATGAACAACTTTCTTGAAGCAATGTTGTTCTGGGAGAAATCAGAAGGTGAAAAGAAGGTAAGAAACCACTAATATTTCTAAGTGCATTCTGTGTATTCTTTGAGAGAGCAGCATGTTGAAACTGACTCTCTTCATGATTTTTCTCTGTTTTCAAATAAAAATACTCTGTCCAAAGATGATGAGGGTTGGTAATAAGGGAACTAGTCAAATGACATTTAAGATAAAAATCTTTCAAATTCAGACAAGTCATAGGATAGCTTTCATAGTATGCTTAGTTTTAAGGTTGAGTTGTTTATTTGGATTTTCTAATAAAAAATTTGAACAGAACAACAAACTTCTGTTTTACTTAATTTTGAGTGCATCTTTGAGTGTTTGGATCAACATTGTGTTTTTTGAAGCAAACCTCCCAGTCATCCCCATTCTATTGTGGTTTGGTTTGTGTCATGGCGCAGTGGTGAACCATCCACAATGGATTTTTTTGGAAGAAAATTATCTGAAACAGGCACTCCAGGGGTGCATCTGATGTGCTTCTCTGAATACTTAGTCTACAGGATCATATTGGAGCTTTTAAGTAAGGTTTTTGCAATATAGTGTGTAACGGTTTCTTGGTATGAGCTGTTGCTCTCTACAGGTCTGCTCCAAATGAATGATAGTCTGTGTGTTCACCAAATTATTGTTAACTGAGTTTTGCATGATTTGTGTGTGATACGTGCACCCTAAAAATTCATCTAGTGTAACTGTCACTTTTCCACCAATCTGTATATGTACTTTCTAAGAATTTATTAGAAAACATTGCTCAACTAGAAGATCTGTGTGCCAAGAAGGAGAAATTTATTCAGTCCAATAAAATGATAGTTAAATTCCGTGAAGACCATATTGTTCGCTTGGAGAGATTACATAAAGAGGCTGGTGGAAGTTTATTGCCAAAAGAGCAAGATGCTCTCCTCAGTGAACTGAGGGAGGAATTGCAGATGCTCAGAGAACAGGTAAATCTTTGGTTTTTCCTTTCTAGAACAATTTTCTTTTGTGAGAATAGCTCACGTGATGGAGTTCTGTGATGGGTGGGTATAGGGTTTTTAGGAAAGGCAGGCAGGAAGATAGAGGATGGGTGGTGGGTTCCTTTATAGAAGCATCTCAAATGCATGGAGTTTCCCTGTGGAAGGGGCAATGGGTGGGTTTAGAGCTTGTGAGTTTGCATAAGAGGAGAGGCTAGTAAGGGTGATGCCATGGTGGGAGCTTGTTACAGGCCACCTGGTCTGGGTTCAGTAGAGGACTAAGTCTCCTTTAAGCAACTCAAGGAAGTCTCCAAGTCACAAATCCTCATTCTTATGGGAGACTTTAACTTCCATGACATCTGTTGAAAGGGAAAGACAGCAGGATGCAAGTAATACAGCAGGTTTCTGAAGGATAATAACACAGATGCTAGATGGGCCAATCAGGGGCGATGCTGTCCTGGAGCTGTTTGAGGAAGGCAAGTAGTACATACCTAAGGCTTCAGGAGAGGAGGCTTCAGGTTATTCAGGTATTTGGTAGGTGTGGTATCACTTGTGAGGCAGTTTCGAAGAACAAAGAAGCTCAAGAGAAGGCAGATCTTTAAAAACAATTTCCTCCAAGCACAAGGAGTGGATGTATTAGAAGAGCAGGTTGAATCTGTAGCTCATAACTAAGCTCCAAAGTGAAGGGGGGAAAAAAAGTACAGAAGTCAGGACAGTCATTAAAGGACTATAGAAACATTACTGTGGCATGCAGGGACAGTGTTAAGAAAGCCAAAGCTCAAAATTGAAACTGAAAAAGGATGTCAAGAGCATCAAGAAAAGCTTCTACTGCTTTATTACCAGTAAAAGAATAAATACATAAAATGTAAGCCCACTGTCTTTGAGAGCAGATTCCAAGGGAGTAAGAAAACTAACAAAAAAAAAAAAAATTGGGGCAGTTTTAACCACTGTAGGGAATACCTTATTTCCTCTTCCATTACAATTTAATGCTTATTAAAGGTAGTGGAGCAACAGCTAGATATGTATAGCATTGTCTGTCAAAAACTGTTGAATAAAATATTAAATAAATATTGACTAAAATCCCATCACAGATGGAACAACACCCACGAATTGCAAAGTATGCCATGGAGAACCATAATCTCAGAGAAGAGAATAAAAGACTTCGTTCTTTACAGTCAGTTAAAAAGGCCCAAGAAATTGATGCTCAGACCATTGCAGAACTAGAAAAAGCCTTTTTGGAAGCTTCAGCCACAGAGAAAAATACTGGAGGTAAAAATATGCTAATGTTTTTCAGCTAAATAAGCTTACTGTATTTCTGTTGTGTGCAGCGTAGTGTTGAAAATGTTGTCTGTCTTGATGTATTTTTGCCTTCTTCAAAGTGATACCTGAAGACTGATAAAACAGGTGTACTTTGTTTTATTCACATTGGCCTTCAAGCAAATACAGCAATAGGGAATTTGGATTCTTGTGCATCTTGTGAACACCATCCATAATCTCATTTTGTTGTCCTTAGTTGTCATGAAGTCTGCAGTAATATTAATTATTCTACTGGTTTTCATGTGGACTGTTGCTATCAATCTCAATTGCTGGTATGCTGTTCAAAAGTCTACAAATGCTTTCATTTTAGTAAAACTTAAGATATTTGAGCTACCCTATGATTTCAAAGGGTATATGTTTGTTCTTTAGGTCATCATTTATATTCCACCACCATATCAATGGAAGGCAACTCACTGGCATCTGTTGAAAGGCTGAAAGCACGCCTGCTACAGACTCAGAGTGAACTGGCAAGTTCAAAGCAAGAATATGAAGAATTTAAAGAGCTAACCAAGTGAGACAAAACAGTATAGAAATGTCTTTAATTAAATGTCTTTAAATAATTACTTATATTGATTTTTAAAAGTTAGTCTCAGATCCTGAATATACAGTCTAAGCATATTCTTCACGTGTAAGAGAGGGCCAGGTTAAGAAAAATGGCATGCACACAGAATATGTTCCTGTTGAACTCAGTTACTCCCAGACTAGGAAACAACCATGATGCAATCTGAAGGCATGTCTGCACTGTTGCAGGTTTCTTTGTCTTTCCGAAAGCTCTTCTTTATGCTAAGATGCAAAACAATGCTTCACAACATGTAGGAGATGCACATACCCTGGAACTCTGATAGTCACCTGATTAATGAGACAGGGAGAGTTTGGCTTAGTTTCCACGTTGAGCAAGTATTTTTCAGTAACTGAAATATTACAGATGGAAGCAGTGATGGGAACTAAGAATTAATGGGCTGGGCGGGGAGGGGGTATTTTGGGGTCTTTGTTTTAGTGCAACAGTAGTTTTTTATAGAACCTTTTTAAGATTGCAAGTTTGAGTCACCATGAATGTAGAATTCACGCACCCCAGAAAGTTTTGGTTAACCTGTTGGTTAATTTTGTGGCTCCATTTCAAAGATTTTTAAGAAGGCAATAGTACCACTATCTTGAGACTTGTTATTGGAACAGAGATTTAATTCCAATTAGAGCAAAGACATAGTGTCAGTAGTTCATTCATGTCCATTTGCTTTGGCATCTAAACATGAGAAAAGGGTCTGCTTTTTCCTTACTAATGTAGTAAAGAATTTACTGTCATTGTTCTCCTTGAGGGGCAGCACAAGTAATACTTTTAGTGTGTGTGTGTGTATATTCATATGCAAATGAATAATACATGGCTTAACTCGATAAACCCCACTTCTGAAAAATTCAGGTCCTGTTACTGGAGATACAAGAAAAATAATTGCATTTCCAGCAAATGTAATGTAAACCTGGAAGGCAAAAGGGACCTGATTTTTTTTTTATTATATTCATTTTTAGCTTGTACCTAACATTGTTGGGTTTTTTGATTTCAGTGAATCTAGAGTGTCACTGTAGAAGCATTGGGCACAAGATATTTCCATTTTTGCTTCCCCACTTTTTTTTGCGAAGTAGCTTTGTAATGTCCTTTCTGCTCATTCAGGCGACTGTACAAATCTGTATTTTATTCTTGGATTTCTGTGTAGCAAATCCTATGGACTTTATAAATCGTAATGTTACGATCTACTGATCTACTATTCAGCAATCCATCTATTGTCCTGTATCATTAGTTACAATGGTTTATTTATATCTTCATATATTAATTACTTTATTTTCCTGCCCATTTTATGTATTCCATATTTTATGTATTCCATATTTTGTGCATGTCTTGCTTTCTTGATAGTATGTATGCATTTTTATTATCAATTACTGAAATTTTCTTAGTGGAGTGCAGTCAAACAGAAGTATGCTTTTAAGCCTCTGGATTCACCTCTGGATTTCACTAAATTTTAAACTTGTTTCTAGTTTCAGAGTAACTGGATGCTTAATTTTACACGCAAGTGTAACTATATGCTGTAACTGAATAAGTAGAGTAAAATTTAACAATTTCACAAAATCAATGTATGCTAATTTTTCTGTTGTCCCATACAGTCAGAACCAAAGTTTTATTCTGTTCTGTAAGTTTTGTTGCAGATGCTAAAAACATGAGGGACAGTGATAGCATTAAACTGCCAAAAGATGAAGTAGTGTATTTCCTTTTGTCTGTAGACTTTGACCCTACAATTATGTCAGTAATGCCAACTATCACAGTGACAGCATGTAGCTCTGCAAAATACCTAATGAAAATTATTCCTAAATTTCTGCTCAACTGTTGGATTTCAGTTAAAGTACTATTGAAGGGCAAAATAATATTAACAGAGTAGCACTTCCAAAAAAAAATAAATCTTTAAAGGATTTTCTCTGATCCTGGCAAGCACCAGTTCAGACTTCTCGTATAACTGGATAACATTTTTAAAGCCTAAAACCATATTGGTATGGGTGATAGCACTTTCTCATAAAAGGAATTGCAGAACTCTCAGCTTATTTCTTACCATGTAATGGATTTTTTTCTGACACCTTTAGTTATCCATCTGCTTGCTTTCATTATGGAAGCACAAATAAGCTTCTTAGCTTTTTAATTTTTTTTTTTTTTTTTTTTTTTTTTTTTAATACAGCAGTGGTGGCTTTCTTCTCAAAATAATGTATTTCAATGTTTGGGCAAGAGTTCAGCCTCAGTTTGCTCATTGGCAATGCTGTGGCTTATTCTTACTGATGGGAGGGCATACTGATGGAGTGGTTTTGACAGTAGTAACATACTTCCTGAACAGGAAAAAGCATATGGAACTGGAATCAGAGCTTCAGTCTCTTCAGAAAGCAAACCAACATCTTGAAAACATTCTGGAGGCAACCAAAGCACACAAGCGCCGAGAAGTCTCTCAGTTACATAAGCTACATAGACAAACTCTTAAGGTATGAGACTAAGTTTATTTAAAACCATGCATACTTACTCCTTAGTTGTGTGAGAACACAGACTTTCCTTTGTATTATCCCTTAACCTAACTACTTTTCTGGCATGTAATCCATACGTGATAAAGCAGATACACTGCTTTTTTGTTCTGAAATACTTACTGAATGACTGATACTGTAATCAGATAACAAATCTGAAAAAGTGTAGTGCTTTAGAACTAATCACTTTGAGCATTTTATTTCATTATTCTGCTTATAGAACTATGAAATACAATACCAAAGTCTTAATTCCATTTTACAGTTAAAATAAAGACTGCTTTGTAATCTTTATAACAGAACATAACCACTCCAACAAAAGCTTACCAGCTAAGATCTCGCCTAGTGCCGCGAATAAGCCCAGAAATCTCAGATTATAATTCTGAAGATTTTCAGTGTTCCGAAGAGATGATGGATGACATTTTGAAAGAGCCAGTTCCCCCAGAGATGAATGAACAAGCATGTGAGGCCATTGCTGAGGAGCTCAAAGTGGCACAGGTGAATGTTCTGAATAAAAACTGAAGTGTATGTGTAACTTTATAATAAAGCAGGTTTTGGCATTAAATACCTTCCCCCCGCCCCCCAATATATTTTCATTTGCATGGGAAACTGAAGCTCTTGATGAATACTTAAGGCTTCACTAAACAGTTAATTATACATTGTACTTAAGAGGATTTACAATGAAAATATTGAAAGGGATTTGAGAGTTGAATATCATAAGTAGTTTAAGATATACAGGGCATTTAAACTTTTACTACTTTAACCTGATAACTTGTTTCTGAGGAAACTTCTTTACAAGTCTCTGGTGACAGCTACATTTGGAACAATACCCAAGCTTAATATATAATACTGCATTATTTGAAGAAACCTGCCAAATATTGCTTGTCCACCATTGTACCTTAATTGTCTTGTATCTTTTCTAAAGGGCAGGGAAGGTCTTTTGTCACATGGAAGAGTGCTACAAAGTTATCTGAACTACTCTCTAGAAGCTGGAACTAACTTCAGTGCATGTAAAACCCTGGCAAAACAGCCAAAACCCCTCTTTGATGCTTACCATAGTGCAGAGATCCTGTAAGGAATTTAGCTAGTGTATATTTTAACTTCTTTTTAAAGTCTTATTTCTCCAAGATAAGCATGTCTCAAAACTAAGTGCTTATTGGATTCAGTCCTTGTATTCCCTGACGGATTTTCTTGTGTTCTGGCAGTTTAGTTAGCAATAGGAGAAATCAGCTACTTAAGATATCAGCTTATTTTTTAATGTTCTGTTTTCTGTTGGTTCGGGTCATAAAAAAAGAAAGTAGTTGACATTTTTGTACTTAATATGCACAGACTGCCATATGGCATGTGAGAATAACTGGAAGATGGGTGTTCTAATTTTGAGTGTCTGTTGTGTCACAGGAGCAACTGAGCACAATGCAGACAAAGCTGGATGAAGAGGAAAGCAAGAATATAAAACTCCAGCAGCATATTAATAAACTGGAGCATCATTCTGCACAAATACAGGAGGTGAGAACAATATAATACAGGGCTATATGTGAGTGTGTATATATGACAAGGCGATAGCTACCTCACTCATACTACTGTGTTGTCTAGTGAGGTCTGCAGTGTTACTTGCATTTTGACTTTTGAAAAATTAACATAGCATCATAGCTCAGGGCTGTGCAGGAAGACAAGGACTTCATTTAACATAACACTGCAGGTTCGGGGCTTTTTTGGTTTTGTTGTTTTAAATGCTGTGATTCTGAGCCTGCTTGATCTTAAATATAAGCAAATAGGTACTCAAGATGTCTGTGCTTGGTTTTGGCCAACTTCATGATTTCTGGAAAACAGCAATAGTCACAAGGAAATTTTAAACTTTGGAATGCAGAAAATACTACTTGCCTCAGTTGGAACTGAACTGAAATGTCCTTACTCTGTAAAATATTTCCAAGTCTTTCTTAATTGCTAGGTTTGATTTAACATAGAAAAGGAAATAAGGCCTATTTTCTTCCCAGATCAATCTCATTTCTGATAGCTCTGTTCTGTAGATCTCAGCTCCAAAGCTGTAGGTTGCTTTTAAATGAACCTTTTTGATAAGGTAATGTCTTCAGTGATATTGAAATATTTTTTTTTCTTGGACTTCTGTGGATTTCAGATTCACCAAACATCAAATTTAAAGAAAAATGCATCTTGTATTTATAATCAGCTGATTAAATGCTCTAATACATTATTATTGTTACAGCTCTGTGACTTAGCCACTCCTACATTTCCTACCATTTAAAAATTTTACTTCTCTTCTCAAGCTTCTTTCATCTGAAAGGAATGACTGGAGTAAAGAGCGCCAGGAGCTTCTTGAACAGATAAAATCAATTGAAAAGCAATTTCAAGACAGTCAAAGCAAGGCTGATAGTAAGTCTCTGTAACACTGAAATTCCATACGAAGTTTTGAGGTGTTTTAATGTTTTGAATCAACAATAGCACATGCTGAGTAACTATTTGGGTTTAAGATGTTAAAGTCATACTGGTTTGATTTTTTTTTTTTTAAGAAAAAAATCTCTAATACTTGCAGAATAGCTTTTCTCTACCCAGTATTGCACAGTATACAATATTGAAAATTGTTCTCTGTTCACTCTGAATGTGAAGGGAGTACAGGATACAGTAGATAAAGAAAATAATAACTAAAAATAAAGGGAAAATCCTCTATTGGTCTATGGAAATGCAGTGATATCGTCTGGAATGTTTTTGATTCTGCCTGTACTCTTTAGTTCTTAAAGTCAATGTTTCATTGACCTTTTCCATTTACAAATCCTTTTTGTGTGTGACCTTCAAGATTAATTCCACTGAAAGTATGTAACATTTTGTGAGACTTTCTCGGGACGTTCTGTAGTGTTACTTGTCCTGTATCTAGCACAGTTTTCCAAATAATGTGAGAAATATTTGTTTGGTTTCTGACAGTATTAAAAAGTGAAGTCTGTGACTTGCGCATTGTCCTGCAGTCTGCAGACAAGGAGCTGTCTGCTGTAAAATTGGAATACAGTGCCTTTAGGGAAAAGCAAGAGAAAGAAATGAGTCAGCTTTCTGGTAGACATATGGATGTACAGTTCCAGCTGGACAGCGTCAGGTATGTTGGCAATTTGGTAAAATGCCTCAACTTCCCTTCTGGATGCATACAGTGATTTAGTAGTTCTTTTCTGCATGTGAACTTCCACTTCACATCTCTTTATTTAAAGTTGTTATTTTGTGTTTATGTCTGTCCTCTGCTTATTTTTTTCTCAATTCTTTCCATGCCTATTTCAGAGCCATAAGGGGGAACAGGGTGAAATTAGCAGAAAGAAAATAAAATGAGGCTACCTTAATTTTGGTTGCTATAGCATTTTCCCATTAAGTAGGATATACCTATAAGCTTAGTGGTCTCCAAAAGTTAAGTAGCTGAAGAGGCATAGTTTGTTGGGTTTGGTTTTTTGTTTTGTGGGGKTTTTTTTGGGTTTTTTTGTTTTTGTTTTTGTTTTTTTTTTTAATTTAGTCTTAAAAACTAACTGTTACTTCTCAGTCTGGTCACATGAAGCAGGCGACATAATGATGCTGCTCTAAAAATACAAGCAGAAAGAAACCAGAAAAATAAACTCAAGCTTGACTAGTGAAGCCTGAAAAACTCACTATGTTGTATGCAATAACTGACATTATTATTGGGAGGTGAAAATCAGTGAGATTTTTAATTATTAGTGCGACTTAGCTAAGTTGGGTTTTGTTGTTGGTGGTTTTTGTTTGTTTCATTGGGTTTTGGTTTTGTGTTTGTTTGTTTGTTTGTTTTTTTTCCCCTGGAAGGCTTAACTACCTTATTGCATTCTAGCAGGTCATGTCTCTTCATGTCATTTTTTCATTGATGCCTTCTGTGTTAGCAGAAGTACTGACTTTTTGGAGGGTATTCTTTCTATAGACTCTCCATTAATAACATGATTCATAACACTTGTCTAGCAGCTCTTTTACCTCTCTTTACTTTTCACTTTTGTGAAAGATCAAATGAAATAAGTTTTCAGGGCAACAGTTTAGAGGGAAATAACCCAGACTTGCCCAGAATATGTAAAGATTTTATATGGGGAAGATAACCCAGATATCAACTAAGCAGATGTAGGTTTCTCGGGATCATTCTAGCAGAGTCTTCTGTCCAACAACTGGCTAAAAAAAAATAAAAAAAAAAGTGTGAACACCATTATCAAGACTCAGTGACTGAAATTTCTGTAGAATTTTGTAAGCAGTTAATTATTTCTAGGGATCAGAAAAAGTGCTCTGCCTTCTCTGCCAATGCTACTTAAATTTCCTGTGCCCTTCATAAATTTGGGGGTTCCGAGTTTAAAAAAGTTACCATTTGTCAGTTACTTCTTTCTAAAATAACTGTACTCTAAGTTATCTGAAGATTATAAAATACAATTGATTGGAGTATTTTTATAATGAAACAAACCCTTATCTTAATATTGTGGGTGGGGTTGTTTGTTTGTTTTTTATAAAGGCTAGAACATGAAAAGATTCTTGAAGAAAAAGCCAGCCTGCAGGATGACTATGACAATTTGCAGGAAGTAGCGAAGTTTGAGACAGATCAACTGAAGCAACAACTTGAGGACAGAAAACAAGAAGCAGAAGCAATGAAAACTGAGCTTTGTGTAAGACAGTCAAGGTTTTTAAAGGACTTTATTATACAGTTACTCATGTARCCAGATTGTTTAATTCCTTTACTGTATCATCAATAATAAATTTCCCAGTAATAATAGGTTTCCTGGTGATCTCATTTGGAAGATGTACCCAGAATCTTTTTTAAAACTTAGTGTGAGATTTTTGCAATCACAGGCTACAAGAAATATCCAATAGCATGATGAAGTAGTAGGTTTTTTTGGCTGAAGAAACTGCTCTGGAAATGTTGAGGAAAATGGGTTAATCAGTAAAGAAATAAGAAACTACTTTGGAAAAGAATCCTGACATCAAAATGCTGGTGACCTTTCATCTCGGTGCTAGCTAAGACTAGCTTACTTATTCTACCTTTACAAAGCAGTTTCTTAAAAATTTTCATAGTGGATGTGATCTTGTTAAAATGATCTATGCCTTTTTTGTGGTGGATCACTGTCCTGGAATTTAGTCGATTGTGTCCTTGAAAGCCTGTCAGACTGCAGTGACTGCAAAACAGCAATAAGGTTGCTTAAGGGCTTTTGCAAATGATTTTGCCTGCTTTTCTGCAGTGTACACTGTGCCTGCTCAGCAAGTTTGCTGTAAGTTTTCCTTTTTAGTGTTTAAAGGAATACTGACAGATTGAAAATTAGTATTTTAAATTCCTTATAGTCTAATATCTTGAACTGCTGGTTAGAATTTGAAAAATCCCCCCAAATTAATCTACAGTTGAAAATTGTAATTTCTCCCTTTAAAGCCTTGGATGTTGAGGAACATTATAGCTATATGAAATCATTATCAATGGCAGGTGAAAAGAGCCGATTGCTTAATATAAATAAAAGTTTACTTTTGAACTTGTCCAGGACAAAGCTAAAGATCTTTGTTTCCATCTAAGGTTTTGTGGGKTTTTTTTTCAGTCATCTTAGGAGTTTTTTTTAGATTTTTATTTTGGTTTAAATTATTCTAAAGACCTTATATTGTAATTTGTTTTAACAACATATATTTTGATATTCTAGAACCTTTTGAAACTCCTGAAAACAGAAAAAGAACATAATGAAAAACTAACATTACAATTACAAGAAGACAAAGAAAACAATTCAAAGTAAGTTTTAATTAGTGGTGGGGTTTATTTTCATCTGACTTCATTCTTTTTGCCCTATGCTAGGTTTTATATTCAGATGGGGATCTTATTTGTTAGAGGTGTTTTTCCTCAGCTGTGTGGAGATAATTACATAATGGGCTTTTTTATTTTATCCAACTTAGAACAACACTTCATTTTAATGTATTCAATTAACATGACAAATGTAACTTCATTACAAGTACAGTTCTTCATGTCAAAGATAAAGTTCCACTACTGATAGCAGCATATGGCAAATAACTAAACTTATTTTGTATAGCACTGAGAAGGTGATAGTTAAAGAACTTTTCCAAAAAAAAAGTGTAAATAATAATAAACTTATATGACTTGATTCTTGTTAAAGCTCTCATGTTCTGATTATATTTCTCACTAGAAATATGCTTTCTTCTCCAGGGAACTCTTGAAAGTACTTGAAAAAGCACAGGTGGAGAAACCATCCTCTGAAATGGTGACACAGTGTGAGCAGCAGGTACAACAGCAGAATTGAATGACTAAATTGTGTGTTCATGGATTTCCTTGTGCATTAATAGCAATTTTATTGGTGAACTGGCTGTTCTGTAGATTACCAGCAAAATAAAAGTAGAGTTCTCAAGTTTCAGATTGTTTTGTTAAGCTACTGCTTAATTTTTCTGGTAAGGCAAACAACTTAGTTTCTTCCATATTTTTTTTCATGGCTTTATTCTTTACAAAACATACTTCAAAAGTAATTAAGTCTCTCCTTCATAATTATTATTTCTTCTAGGAAGCAAAACTGCAGAAATTGGAACAGGAGCTGGCTGCTGCTGAAGAGTTTATTGTTTCTTTGAAGAAGACAAATGATGCGGATAAGGTTTGGGCTTATTTCTGTTACTGACACCCAGTTTTGCGGGTAACTGTTCTGTAGTAGAGTTGAAAGCCCAGAGCCTTTCTATGATACTTAGTAATTCTGTGATTTTAGGCAATCCTGGCTGTGTATCTAAGTAAAATAAATCATACCTACTAGTCGTGTGGAGTTTGCAGGCTAGTAGGAAACTGGTATGCATTCAGAGAAAACACAAGATAACTGAAGGTTAAACAAAAAAAAAATCAAGGTAAAGCTGTCTACTGGACAAAACATTCAATGCATAAACGGTGTATAATTCCCCTGATGATTAATAGGGCCTTCTAGTTAGTGTCGTGTCATAATGGGCTAATAGAAAAGGTAAGAAAGGTGACGTAAGAATGTGACTGTGGGTACCTTTATTAATAAAATGCACTTTTACATTATTAATAAAAGCACTTTTACATTAAAAGACTGCTCTGGTGTTCTGAAAGCTTAAATAGCAAAAGTTCCCATAGTACAAGCATTTATGCTGTATGTAAAACAGACATAAGAAATCACATAGTGTGTTTACTATCCAGCATGATGCATTGGTAAGTCTTGCTTTTTCCATGCTAAAACCAAAAATTTGACATGTATAAGGTCAGAAGAATCTGGTATTGTCAGTGCACTGGTGTTTCTTGAATGTGCTGCTTTCCATTACAAACAAATGTAACCTAAAACTACAGTACTTCTATTCTCCTATTAGAAACCCATTACAGCCTGAGACTAAATCAGAGGGCTAGTCTTCTCTTCTAATGAACACAGCAGGTTTTTTAATTCTTCATGTAAGTGCTTAGAACAAAAGCCAATGATTTAACAACAAATTTCCTGTTACTCCTTTACATGTGCGTATTGAAGCCTCATTTTCAAATGGCCATTTGAAATTTGGGGTTGACAAATTATACACCGAAGACAGTCCAGTAATAAAACATATATATATATATAATGTATCAAGATCAACTTTTTTATGTTGCAGGAAGTTGTAACTGACTTGATGAGACAGATCCAGGAGCTGAGGTCTTCAATTAATCATAAAACTGAGTCCATAGATGGGCTGACAAGAGAGCTCGAGGATATAAATGTATGTTGTGTCATTTTGAAGGACATGGTATAGTTTTTCAGAAATGGAAGGCAATGACGTGTCTTATCATGGGTGTCAAACAGCGTAACTTGCTGTAGCGTTTTAGAAGGAAACGCCTTTGTTTTGACATGTTGAAATCTTCTGAACGTTTTATGCCTGAGGCTGTCTTGAAAACTGAACTCTTTCCACGTGGTGGAAAAGAGTCTCTAAAGGGACCTATTCACATCCTGTAAACTACACTCAGCTGACAGTCACATTTAGATTTTCTCAGAAATTGGCAATTTAAGACCTCAACAATTGAAGGTGGATTGTAAATTCATTTTTGAGGGAGTGACTTTTATGTTGCTGACATTACAATGTTCTACATCTGAAAACATAAGTATAAAGAACTAAAACTACTTTGAATAACTATGAATAAATATGATGCATCCTCTTTTAAAATAGGTCTGATTTGCAAACTGATAGAGCAACCCACGAATGCTTTAGATACTGTATGTGTATGAACTATGAATTCAAAAGGTCCTACAGACAAAATGTTGGAGACAGATTTCTACATATGGTTATATGTTTTTTCAATAATGGTTTTAGTGGTTAAATGTATTGTGGTGGCTAATACATATTAATAATCTTTTTCCATTGTTCTGACAACTCATTTCTAATAACATAGTTTGTACAATTTAGCATGTATGATATATCGTTCTGATTTTAGTCATTGACACTGCGATGTTAAATGTTTGCAGTTGTCATCATAAGATTTGTGATATACATTTATTTGTATTGTTTGCCAACTTTCTTTGATAACATGTTTTCCTAAAATGTTCTAAAACTTAATTTAATCGTTTTCGTAGTGCAAGTATAATCTTGTTCTGGCTGCAAAAGAAGAAAGCAAAGGGATCATAGAGGATCAGGAAAAGAAAATTGAAGAACTGAGGGAAGCCTTGGAGAGAAGACAAATAGCTGATAACATTGAGGTAAAAACATTAATGTTGGTATATTATGATTATTTGTTCAACAGACCAATTGGATGTGGTTTTGCTTAAAATACTTGTGTAAAACTTAATTTTAGTTCAAACTAAAGCTAGTTAAGCTGTTCTTAAAGGAATTTTTCATGAGATACCTGAAAAATTCTGTTAAATTATCACATTACTTGACATAAATATTTTATATGCTACTTCATAAAATCCTATGCTAAAAGCCTGGTTTAATTTTGTTAAGGCCACTAAGGAGTCATCAGCTGAATTTAATGGCAACATTAGATGATGCAGCTGAGAAATTAAAATAGGTAGAAGAATATATTATGTTTAATATTATCCCTTCCCCCACTGCTACTATATTCAGTAACATATTTTCTTTACTCATAATTTTAACTAAAAGCTCCACCTGCTGGAAATAGATATAGGATGCATGGTTGATTAACTGCAGTTTTGCTTTTTAAAATGGTATCTTTTTTAACTTTGTCTCTCCTGTTAGTGCTCTCACCATCATTATGGCAAACATGTCCATCAGTCAAAACCACCAGCCTCTCCTTACAAGTAATTTCTACAAGATCATCTGTCATATTACATATGCTTTGTTCAATCATATAGCACCAATAAAGTCTTCCAGAGTAGTGTTTGCTCCTCAAAAACCATTCTTAAATATATTTCCACTACATATAATAAACAGACTATCTTCATTAATAATAACATCTAAATTTGACATTCTGGAATCCTAAACTGAGTTGCCTGCCAAATGGATCACTTTCTGGTTTTGTTTTTTTGTTTGTTTGGTTTTTTGTTGTTTTTTTTTAATTATTAAACTGAAGAAAGAATTCTTATTACATTGTTATCCTTGGGCATAAATGGCTCCTAATAAAATCATAGTGTTTCTCCTTCTTTGACTTTGTACATCAGTTACTAATTTCCTTCATGCTTTCTTGACTGGACAAGAAGAACTAATCCAAGGTGGCGTTTAAAATACTGTCTCTCCTTCTAGGTTAACACACCTTGTGTAGGTATGATGCCCTATCAGATAGGGTGGGACTCTAGATCCTAAAATAAATCCAGAGGTATCTGCAGAATAGCAGTGCACTAAAAAAGCTGTAATCACTAATTCAGCATGGATTAAAATCTATACATTCTTTTCTGGTTTCTTATTTAAAGAATCGTATCTCTTTTTAATATACATTATACTTTAAAACAGTGGTTGATTCCAAATATCTGCCACAAGTTTCTAACTGTAACTATACTGTAGGAAAATTCTCTTTTTTGTTCTGCAACCAAGACAATGGATATGGAAAACGTTCTAAAATAAGAAATTTATACATGAATGCTTGCTACAATTCATGAGGGAAAAGGGAGGTGCTTGTAGCTGTTAGCTATCTTGGCAACAGCGACAAAACATCTTGAAACAACTGCTTTAGAGTAATAACCTTAACACTTCTTTCTTTACTTATTCAATGACTTAAAATAGAGAGACCTTCTATGTGAAGACTTGCATCATACCACTGATCAGCTGATAAGACTGACAGAGGCCTCTAAGAAACATGATTCATTGCTTCAGTGTGCGCAGGAAGACATAACAAAGAAAGAAGCTCTAATCCGGGAACTCAGGGAACAGGTAAAACAAGGAAATTCTTCTGATAATTAGCTCCTTGGGAGGGAGCTGTGGTTAATTGTAGCTTCTGGAAAAGGTTTCACTTGTAATTTTAGAGCATCTTGTACAAAGTACTCTTGGTGAAGAGCAGTGCTCCTTCCTGTAAAAGCAAAGTAGTAGTTCAAAAGCTTCTGAACAAAGGCTAGATAACTTTTAAATACTTTGGAAATGGTGTCTAGAGATCACAAAAATGATCACTCTGAAAGCAGAGTAAAATTATCAGTATCTATAGTAACAGAGCAACCTGTTATTGATGGTTATAAGGAGTGTAACCTAGGGGATTACTTTTTCCTCTGCTTAACACTTATCCACAAACTATATCATTATGTAGTGGAGATAATTATTGAGCTCTATAAATTATGCAGTCTGAGAGTAATTTGGAGCTTTTGCAGACCAAATAGCGATGTTGAGCCTTTGTCCAAATTTTAGCTCTAGTTGTCACAACTGTCATACTGCGAAGTAATATATTTGTGTTGGCAAAAACTCTAATAAGGATAAGTTATTTTGGAACGAAGAGTACTTTTGTCATGTTAGCATGTTCTCTTTGAGGAACCTGATTAAATCTATACCAGTAAAATTTTGTATCAAATCATGTTTTGACCAGTAATGTTTGCCAACAAAGTTCATAGTAGTTTTTCCATGCTAGCAAGCCCTTTGAAAGGTAGATTGTGTTAGAAAGGCAAAAAAATCAAATACCAAGAACAAGAACAAAATTCAGATTAACTACACAGTATATAGTGTATATATGCTTTCAAAAATGCTTGTTACATGCAGTTATTGAATGATTAACAGTTACTAGGTAAATATAGAAAACAATTATGAAAGTGAAGGCTAAAGTAATCTAAAATAACTTGTGGGGTACTTAAGCTTGCTCAAAATAGAGATCTGGCTGCTGTTTTCTTTAATATTTTGTGTGGATTATGAGCCAATTTAATTCTAATTGAGGTTTCTAATAGTTGGACAGAAAGACAGAAGAACTGGAGAAGAGGAAGAATGAATATGAACTAAAAATGAAGCAAATAGATTGCTTTGTGGACTCATCTTCAGTAACGTTTCCCCAGGTATGGCATTGTGAGAGAAACATTTTCATTGTAATAACTCTTAAAAGTTATTTATGAAATGGGAAATTAGTCCTTATGAAAAGGACTAGTAAACTTTACAGCATGGGTTCAGGCTGGGACTAAAAATGACAATGTATCGAGAATGGTCAAATCCCTTTCACCTTGTTTGTAACTTAAATGTATTATTGATGATTTTTCTGCCAGGAATTTATTAATGTATGTCTCTAATTAAGTATTAAAACATGTAACCAATACATAGGAGAAACAGCTCTTTACTAATAATTTGTGGATTTTGTTTCTTGTAACTTGCCAGTGTCCAAAAACTCCCCCTAATTTTGATTTGAATTTGGCAAAGCTCTTGGAAACTCATGAGCAAGAAATAGCTGATCGGAGGGCTTCTGCAATAAATCTGGAGCACCTTGTACATGAACTGAATGAAGAACGAAGAGCTAAAAATGATGAAATTCTAAGGCTGAAGGTACTATGAGTTATTCTATACAGGCAATCTGTAAGGTTAAAATAAGACAGAACAGAGTTAATATGAGCTCTGCTTAGTAGTCTGTCCATTAAAGCAGGAAGGCAGTTCTTGGTCCTCTCTTTACCGAGGCTGGTAACAAATGGTGACAACTTGCTTGAGATGTCCGTATATCTCATTTTCCCAAGGACTGAGTTGTTACCATTTGATATTCATGAACAGGAAAGATCATTTTTGCTGACAAAACTGTTCTGACTAATTCTAAATCAAGTTTCTAATGAAACTGTAAATGGAAGGGTGATGCAGATCTTTGCCAGAGAACTGTGCTTGTTTTCTGAGAAATAATTGTCTTCTATTTTACTCAAAAACATGTTCAACTGGAAGTGAAAACAGGAGTTGCAACTTGGTCTTCAAATAAAATGTTTCCAATTTCACCTGCTTAGGAACAATTAAATGAGTTGGAGAACTTGCGTCTGGAAATGCAGATATTGGTGGAGAACAACAGGAATTTACACAGCCTTGTAGAAGCTCAGAGACTAAGCAAGAACAGGTAAAGTAAAATAAAACAAGAAAAACCTGTCCTAACTTGAAGCAATTAAGATAAACAAATTTACATTTTTTATTTGAAATACAATCTTACATATTGTTTGTATAATTAGAGATTGACTCAGCATTTCCTAAGAAAATTGTTTACTGGCTTGAAAACTTTATTGCCTTTAAATCACATTCTTAAATACAGCAAAATTTTATAAACTAAATGGAAATAGAATGTAATATAATTACATGCATAGCCATTGCTGTGTATTATATATTGCCATATAACTTGTATGGATTCAGTAGATAGGTGTCCTGGCTTCAACTGGGATAGAGTTAATTTTCTTCCTAGTAGCTGGTATAGTGCTGGGTTTTGGAGTTAGTATGAGAAGAATGTTGATAACACACTGATGTTTGAGTTGTTGCTGAGTAGTTCTTACACTAGTCAAGGACTTTTCAGCTTCTCATGCTCTGTCAGGTGCACGAGAAGCTGGGGAGGGGGCAGAGCCAGGACAGCTGACCCAAACTGGCCAATGGGGTATTCCATACCATATGACGTCATGCTCAGTATATAAAGGAGGAGGCGTGGTCCGGGAAGCAGTGATCGCTGCTTGGGGACTGGCTGGGCATTGGTCAGCGGGTGGTGAGCAATTCCATTGTGCATCACTCATTTCATATATTTATTATTATTATTATTTTGCCTCCCTTTTCTGTTCTATTAAACTGTCTTTATCTCAGTCTGAGTTTTACTTTTTTTCCCCGATTCTCTCCCCCATCCCACTGTGGGGGGGGCAAGGTGAGCAAATGGCTGTGTGGTGTTTGGCTTTTTGCCAGGTTAAACCACAACAATAGGAAATGTCCAAATGAATTCAACACAAGTTTTAACATAGACATAAATGGAACCAGTTCTCCATCTCATGGTTTTTGAGGGTAAGGAATGAACTTCCTCTGAAAAGATGGTATGCTGCTGTATAGCTCAGATTGGAGATATCCTGAGGTTTGGTTCAAACTGTAATCTGTACAGCTTTGGACAGAAAATATTTTGGTTTGTGGCTTACCTTTTTTATTTTTTCTTTGTTTTCAGTTTTGTAAAGAATTAAATAATCTGCTGTTTTGCATCTTGTGAAAAGAAATCTTAACTGGCAGCAAATAATTCTGTTCATTTATTTAATAACAATGCATTTTTAAGGGCCAATTTAGTAAACAGTAACTTAAAGCTAGGTAGGAGTTTAATCTTTTTTTGCCTATTAAATGTATCAGCAAATATTTTCCAGAACATTGATAGTTCATTGAATAGAGATAAATGTTCAGTTTTAGAACTGACTTTTTGGTATTTAATGTAAAAACACTATTAAATTTGCAAAATTAAGTATTCCAATTAGAAGATGCTGTAATTGCAACTGTCTGTGCAACTCCAATTTGTCCTTGCATTATATGTATTATACAGTAATCTTCAATTATGAAGGGATTCATTTGTGGAAAACATTCTGTGCACAAAGCCTACTTGGTGGGACAGATCAGGTGGGATACTGAATGATGATGATGTCTCTAGGGCCTTCTGCTTTGTTTGCAACAGACATTTGAAAGTGTTGTGAATTGAAATCACAGAAATTGAAATCACAGAAAAACAAGAAGGGGTTACCTTGCCATGGGAAACTGGATTCTGTGGCTTTGGTTTTCTCACAATTTATGGAATAGATTACTCGGGTGCAATTTTTCACAGAAAAGCATTACTTTTATGTTCCTCATTTGCTGGATTCCCAACTTGGGACCTTGGGATATAATTTGGATAAGCATTCACAATTCCCAGCTGCTGTAGTTGATAGGAGTTGTGGTTTGAATAGACCAAAGGCTAATAGTATATTGCATGCTCTCTGAAAAATTAGGTTTAGATATTTCAGGTGGGATTATTCCCAACAGACACAAGCCTCATACATTATGGGAGCAGCTGATAGCAGCAGCAGGCAGTAGTTATCTTTTGTGTGGCCCAGTGTTAGAGCGAGACGATTTGATCACTGGTGTCACATGTGACAAAGTAATGAAGTGTGAGGATCTTGGACTACATTGGAGGATGTTTGAGAATACAAAATGAAGCGAAGTGCCTGCTCTCTTTTGGTATTCAGTGTTAAGGCAGAGAAGAGTAAGCTGTACAGGAAAGGTCAGCCTTCACCTCTGTAATGCTTAGCTGGGGCAGGCTCAGTTCACTAATTTTGGAGCTGGTACAGGCTGACCAGTTCTGGAATTTGAAAGGCTCAAGCATAATCAATGATTCTAAACTCGGAGGTTTTAAAGTTCATGTAAGTATCCACTGAGAATAAGTAAACAAAGCACGTTGCAGTTTCGTCCAACCATTTATAAGCTGGATGAATTTGGGTGGATTTTGGAAGTGGGTGGCACCAAAATTTAACAAGGAAAATAAATGATTTTTATTTTAGTTCTCAAAAGTAGTTAGACTTTTTAAGCTGGCATATAATTAACATGAACAAAAAAACCACCCACACATACACACACTTAATCTCTCAGACTGAGGGTGTTTATACCAGATATGAAAAATAAATCACCCTAGCTAGGTATGTTGACAAAGATTTAAAGTTACTGAAGATAGTGATCTTTTATAATTGCATCAAATTACAATAACTGTTAATCAATGAAGTTCTTCCCTTATGGCATACTACAAGAATGAAGTGGTCCCAATGGTGTGTTGGTTTGCGGGTTATTTTAATTTTATGGTATTTGCTTAATTCCATCCAATGTCATGTTTATTGAAAAACTAACAAAATAAAAAGTTTCCAAGTCTTCTGAATACAAAAACCTTTACCTTCTTAATTTGGCAAGACCACTGAGCAAAGATCTTGTAGGAAGGAGTTGCTTTCTGCAGTCTATATGCACATGAACATCATGAACTAATGAAACATTTACCTCAGTTCCGAAGCTGTCTGACATACAGTTGCATAGTTACTACATTTTTAATTGTTTTCATTAAAACATTACTTTCTCTATAGTCTAATAAAGGAAAATGTGATATTCTTGGAATATAGAAGTTTAAACCCTTTCAGAGTTGTTTCATGATGTTCGGTATTCTGGGTATGAACATGTGTCAAGACAACTACACACATTTACTGGTTTAATCTGAGTAAGATGTTGTTTTTACAACTGGTTTACTCTGTGAGAAACGTTCCTCATTCTTGGATTTCCTAGTGGTCAGAAACATCCTGATGTTCAGTACCTCAAAGAGAAAGAGGAGGAGATTGCTGAAGAACGACTGGCCAAGGTATATTACCCTTTTCGTGTAGCAGTCAGTTGCTGTTTCCTTGCTATGAAGTATTAACATGTTTTCTGCTATTTCACGGCAGTGAAACAAACACTGATTTCTAGTGAATTCTAACAGATACAGAGCCTGATACTTATCTCTTAAGGCTTCTGTCTTAGTCCAACAGCACTGAACTGGGTGTCAGATCGCACAATAAGCTAAAACAGATTCAGATCACTAAATCTGACTCATCTCCACAGCGTTGGAAAGTGAAGATTGTGTCACTTGCTATGTCAGGGCTCTGCCAAAGAGAAGTTAATGTCGCAGCGGAGGTTGCCATGGATCTCCCAGACAGAAGAACCCCCTGTCAGAGCTCTGCTGTGTGTGAATGGGCAGAGATACTGGTGTGGGTCACTTGTGCTGGCATGAAATTGGAAACATGCATACAGCAAAGAGATGTACTTATAGTGAATGTCAGATATGTGAGTTACTGGGCAGTAGGATGATTTTGGTAGGATCTGGAATGAGATACTTGGCATCAGTTAAGTGTCAAATAATTTTGCATATATATATATGTATATTAAACATAATGAATATAACTAATATTTTGAACTCTTACAGAATAAAGCAATGGAGGAGATGCTGAAAATCAAAGCAGAGTAAGTTTAATATTGTTCATTGAACTGGAGACTTGTATTAAACTCATTAATACCAAAAAGGTATATTTAAGCAATAGAAGTCCAAGATCTGAAATGATAAAAGATGTAATTTGGAAACGTTGTTTACAGTTCTGCAAGACACATTAAGTTCTTACTCTTTCTCATCAGTAGGTGGTAGTAGCACCTATTATTATATTTTCTAAAAGGGTAGCATATCAGGAAAATTCTATGAAATAGGTGGAACCATAGAAAAACTTAAATTGGAAGGGACATTTTGAATTGTTTAAAATTATCTGTTTTGAATTTTTATATGAATTCTAAGCACATTCCTCTTCAAATTAATTTGAAATACTGTTCATTTCTGTTTAAAATTATAAAATATTTACAATATTAATAAAATCTAATTACTTGCTTTTTTATGCTATTTGTTTTATTTTTTGTGCTTCAGCTTGAATAATGAAAATTGTTCATTGTTAGAGGATTCCTAGATTGTGTTTGCACTATTGTGCAAGTTGTCCTTGAAGTTCAAGTATTTTGCACCTTGGATGGATAGTAGTCAAGAAACAAAATACTGAATTAGTAGATGAAAATCAGTTTGAAAATGTTGCTCCTATTATTCTTTTCCTAATTTGTATTGCTTTAGGGACTCATAGTGACTGAATCTCCTAATATTTGAATTATTTACATTTAATGGAATGCTTTCTAGGTAACTTCTTTTAAAGATGAAGATAGTTTTGTTTTTCTTTATGAACATGGTCATTTCAAAAGTAACTTATACTGTTTTCCAGAAACCTTAGTCTTGATTAGGGGTTGTTTTGCATTGGTTTTTCATATCTGTCTGGTCTCCAAAATACACTTTATAACAGTGCTACAATGACTCATACAAACAAATAATGTACAAAGAGGAAAAAGATTCTTTTGACATCGAGAAAATGTCTTGACAAATGCAGCAAATGAATACTGTTTTCATACAGTAGGTCTTAAATACCAGGCTTCAGTGAAACAAAACTGATGACAAAAATATTTTAATTTATGCAATAGTTAAATAGACATGCAAAATTACTAAAGTTCATATAATGAGTAGACAGGCTGCCAAGTTTGATGGCATGGCTTAGTATTCTGTGAGCGTGACAGAATAAAAACATTTTCAGCAGACAAGACACCTGTCCAAAGTTGTGGTCCTTCTGTTATCAGGCCAAACAAGCTCAGACCATCTGAGCTGTTCAGAGATGTTTCTGAGCAACAAGGCTATTGGGGAAAAGCCATATACAAACAGGCAATTTAGGGGAAACTTGAAGAGCAGCAGAGTTCATCTGGCAAATTTACGTGCCTTAGATGAATTCTTAGCGTTCTTGTAGGTGAAGCTTCTGTTTTCTTTCATGAGTGGACTTGTATGGAAACTTCCCAAAAAGAAGAGCAACTTCAAAACACCCACTAGTGAAGGGATTGTATCAAACTCAAGAGCTGTGAAGCAGAATGTAATTTTTCTTTCTGTTAGCACTGAATTCTAGGGAAAATAATTGGATATTTTTAGAAGAGTCTGCCTACATGTCCAAGGATGACTTACTAATTCAGTTGTACGCCATTTATGGTTTTTTTTAATATTATATGATGCTTTTTTATTGGCAGATTAGAAGACACCAAAAATACCCTCAAAATCAAAGAGAATACTTGTCTTGAAATGACTCTGGAGATGGAACGAACAAGAGCTTTGGAGCTGAAAGCGTTTCATGAAAAAGAAGAAATTAGATCAAAACTGGAGGAAACATATGAAGAGAGAGACAGAATTGGAAAGGTTCTATATGTATAATTTTTTTGTTGTCTTTATAGTAGAATCTTATTCAGCAGAGGTAGAGCTGTTGCTAATTGGACGATATTCTGAATTAATTTGCAATCAAAAACTGCCTCTGGACATGTTTTGTCTTGCAGTTTAGTTATATTTGTAATGCTGTTTCCTGCACTAGTGGAACTCTAGGTACGGAAATCACTGTTGCAATTTGTAATACAAATCAAATGCTGCTTTTGCCCTTTAGAGGGATCTAATGTAGTAGCTAAGCAGACATAAGAGAAATACGTATTTCCTGAATGAACCAACTCTTGCATCATATGTTACAACAGACTTAAATGTTAGTATGTTAATAGTTCTAAAGAGTCTATTTCTTCTGAAAAGAGAAGGAGGGGCTACAGTTAAGAGCTACATAATGTATTTATTAATTACAGGAAATGAACTTGCTGAGGAAGCAAGTTGACTCTCTTGCTGAGGAGAATGGGAAATTACTTGGTCATCAAAACCTAAACCAGAAGATTCAGTATCTTGTGAAACTGAAGAAAGATTATGCTAAACTTACTGAGGTAAGTGGCAGAGTGGAATACAGATGAAGTAATGGCCTGACATAGGAGAGAGCTAAGCTTTGAGAATGAAAACTAAAATTCTTGCTCTTCTGTTGGAGAGTAATAGATACCTGTCATTTTATGTGGTTGTGTAGGTCATGGCTGGTCTGTCTCCTCACAAGCCCCAGACAAGAATCACCCCATTTTATTTCCTCAAGTACATACTGTATAGAACACTTGAACAAGTGTAGATATCACTTATTTAGAAATATGAAAGAAGTGAGTATAATTTCCTTAATACCCCCATGTTCTGTCTGTTTTGCAGGAGACTGAAAAACTACGAGTTGAAAATGCTTTTTTGAAAGAATCAAAAAAATGTGACATATGTAGACATCATGATCAGCTATAATGACACAAATAAAACTGCAGAGCCATATTTTTAAAGTGTACATAATAAGCAAAAGCCAGTTGTCAAACTTGACTTTTGCTGTGGTCCCGGAATAATCAAGTATTTTAGTTCCTGGATTTTTTGCTGGTAATAACTTTTAGTGAAGAACTTTACTCTGGCTAAGTGGGCAGCTTTCTATGACGTATTAACACCTTCCTATAATTTTTCAAAGACCAATTTTGTATAGGTGCTGGAAGATACTTCCTTGAAACTTTTGTACCTTGTCAAGAAAAAGCTTTCTCACTGGGAATACACCTGGATTTTTGTTGCCTTTTGTGCTTTTATTCAGGTTCCTACCTCTTCTGAAATGCTACATTTTCCACCAGAGACGAATTTTAAAAAGCACAATTTCTTTGTGATTTTTTTTTATCTAAACATAGGATGTTTTTACTGGGTTAAAATTAATTTGTCAAATTTATTAACTATTAATGTGTTGCTTAAAAATTTCATATTGAAGTTTGTTCAATAAAGCATGAATGTGAATTTAGTCATAGACTTGTAAATAGTACTATAAATATCTCTTGGCTTTTTATTCTTTTCCCTATTTGAAATTAAGATGCTTTTTAAACATTTTTCCCCAATATAAACTTACAGCAGACGTATTAGCATTGTAGGAAATTCTTTTGAAGTATTTCACAACCATTTTCTTATGAAACAGAAGTTAGAAATGTTAAGAAACAAGATCTGAAAATATGCAGAACATTTTAGGAGTATAGTGTAAGTTCATTTAATCGCACTTAAGATTTATTGCAAATACCTGAAACTTTTATTAGTGGAACACAAAACATTGATTTATATACCAATATCAAACACTTGTGTGTTTAGCTTTTTTTTTTTTTTACCCTCAGTAATACCATCATTCTATTTTTGGGTATTTCCTACAATACTACTTTTGCCCGCAAGCCATGGGGCAAACGGGAATGAAGAACAGTATGTGTGCSAAGTAAAGGGCAGGGTACTTTGTTTCTTCAGTATTTGGCTCAGCGGAAGAAGAACTTCCCCCAGCTTATCTATGAATTTTTGAAGTTGCCTAATCCTGCAGATGTTTCCACTTGAACTGTGCTGTGGAGTACAGAAGTAAAAAAACTGACCTTAACCTGGGGAGGCTTTTTTTTTTTAATGTAGACAATAATAGAGATCAGAGGTAACTAACAATGATGACTAGCACTCTGGAGGGGTTTGTCTTGGATTATAAAGCTCTTGTCTCCTGTAGGCTTTGTTATTGCTATGTTCTAGGTTTAGAAATGTTCCTTAGAGCACCTCTCTGCCTCGTGTGCCTGTTTCTGGACGGTTTCCGTGCAGGCGGGGTTTTCCCTCCCTGCTCCGGGAGGCACCGTCCCTGCTCCACGCTGCTTACTCGTGCGCCTTTCTCTGTTGTAAGCCTACAGTAGGACTTGCATTGTTCTCATACTCCGTGCTTTTTTTTAAAAAAAATAAAGCCTTTGTATATAATTGACCATTGCACACGTGCCTTTCTTCTTCCCCTTCTTCCCCCGCCAGCACCGCACCCCCCCACGGCCGCCCCTGCGCAGGGGCGGTGCAGCGGCGGGGCGCGCCCCGGAAGGCGGCAGCCGCGGCGGGCTCGGAGGGGCGGCGGGCCCGGCCAGCCCCGGCATGCGGGCGGGCGCTGCGGCGGCGGCCGCGGGGCTGCTGGGGGCGGCGGCGGCCGCGGCGGCGAAGCTGGCGCTGGGGCCGGGCGGGGAGGCGGCCGGAGGCTGGGTAAGGAAGGAGGAGATGGGCGCAGGGAAGCGCCTCGCATGAGTTAGCCTGCGTGCGGCGGGTGGCCTCCCCCGACAGGCGTCGTGCAGCCGTTAGGGCTTCGCTTCTTGCTGCTTCTGCCGTGGGGAAGAAGCACGCTGGTTCTTCCTCCTGCTCTTCCGGGGTGCCCTGCGCTCGCCTTCAGAGGGCTTTGGTGGGAAACGGGGGCGGTCTCGGCGGGCCGAGCCCTGACTCCCTCTTGAGGCAGCCGGGCCTTGTAGCTGCTGGAGGGTTGACTGAGGCATTGTGGTCATGTAAACAGACAGCAAGCAGGCTGAGGCAAGTCGGCTGGTGTGTAACAGGAGAAACCAAGCCCGAGTCTGAAAGCCCATTTGCAGTAGTGTTATGTCAGTTTTACTTTAAAAGCAGGATGTTAGTACGCTTGGGTATCAAACACTTGTTCTCAGCCCTCTGCTTTGCTAATAATTCAGTGCAGGGTCACTTTGGAAGATAGMATAGCTGCTGTGATGGTGGGAACCAGCTTTGCTCCACTACTGATAGACTCACAGACTAATTCAAGTCAGGCAGGACCTCCGGAGGTCTCTCATAATGCTGTCCTTCTCTTCACTCGTGACAAGAGCAGAGAGGTGGAGCAGTTGATTTCCACTATGCTGCTCAGCCGATGTGCTCATCTGGTGAGCTCTCCTTGGGTGGTTTGTAAGGGGTGATCTTTATCTCAGTGGTGTTTCTCAAGCCTTGTTGTGCTTTAGGTTGCATGGGACTTGCTGGCCTGTTGCCTCAAGCATACAGTGTCCTTACCGACAGAGGTGAACTCGTGCACAGGCAGTGTGAGTGGGGAGATGCTGAGGTAGCGTGCGCGTATCATAAAATCATATTGGGGAGACCCATTTAGGTATAGAGCAGGGGTTGTTACTTGTATGGCAAATGTACACTTGGACTTGAAATCTGAAGGAGAACCCACCAGAGAAACTAGATGTGAAAAAAACTCAGCCTTGCATCAGGACAGAAGAAAATAAACTTGTGTGATTATTAGAGATGGTTAAAAAAGCAAAAACTCTGTACTCACCAATCCTGTTGATCCTTTCCAATATATCAGAAAGGATGGCGGGAAGGAGAATCAAAAATTTTAAATCTTGATACTGTTCCCGATCCCCCAAAAAAAGATTTTGCTCTGCCCTGACGGAAAAGCAGAGCGTGAAATTACTGGAAATGTTGACAGCAACTTTTCTGAGTATTTTTCTTGTTTGGAGTTTATAGAAGTATTGCCCATTTGCTGGTTTTTTTTTTAAGGTGCTATGATGAAATGTCATGTCCTTGAGGTGGAGTGTTGCCAGCAGGTCAAGGGAGGTGATCCTTCTTCTCTACTCAGCACTGGTGAGGCCACACCTGGAGTGCTGGGTCCAGTTCTGGGCTCAGTACAAAAAAGAGATGGACATACTGGAGCGAGTCCAGCACAGGGCCATGAAGATGATGAAGGGACCAGAGCATCTCTCCTATGAGGAAAGGCTGAGAGAGCTGGGACGGTTCAGCCTGGAGAAGGCTCAGGGGGACCTCATCAGTGTGTATGAATACCTGAATGGAGGGCACGCAGAGGACGGAGCCAGGCTCTTTTCAGTGGTGCCCAGTGCCAGGACCAGAGGCGATGGGCACACACAGAAACACAGGACGTTCCCTCTGAACATCAGGAAACACTTTTGCACTGTGAGGGTGTCTGAGCACTGGCACACGTTGCCCAGGGAGGTGGTGGAGTCTCTATCCTCAGAGATACTCGAAAACCATCTAGATACAGACCTGGGCAACCTGCTCTAGGAGCAAGGGGGTTGGACCAGGTGATCTCCAGAGGTCCCTTCCAACCTCAACCATGCTGTGATTCTGTGATTGTGTTTCTTTCTTCTGGACAAATTGGTTCCTTCAGTTATTTCTTTCAGGTCCATTCTAGGTGATAATTATGAACTAAATTAATCAGTTTAGCTGTAAAACTAGCTGAGTTTTAAGTAAATGCCATAGTCTTCCTAGTAGCTTAAATTGCACAGGACTGTAGACACTTAAGTGTTTCAGAGGGCTCAGTGTTTGAATCCTGCACACTTGCATTTCTGCAAGTGCAGCCACAAGGCATTTCTGCAGAGCAGCCACAAGGCGATAGAAATTCAGTGTTTTGTGTTTGAGGAAGAACTTCTGAAAATAAGTCTAAGAGAGCAGCCATCACTTGTGCAGCGTGGAAAGCAGCAGGAAGTGTTGTGACGTATCTAAGGTTATGACGTGGGGTAGCAGGATACTCGATGGCAGCCCAAATATGGATTTCCCAGCCAGAAGGATGTGTTGTGATGGTTTAGCCTGAGAGCGGCCTGACCAGGAGGGGTCATTTCACTTGAACAGAAGTTTCCCTTTACTTTCCCCTCTCCCCTGCCAAACTTCATCTAAAATTACATCTACCATTTCAGGAGTGATTCTGGATTATCTGAAATGTACACTGAAATTAATCTCCTCTTAGAAAAGCAATCAGAACAGTAATCCTTGACTCACTGGGCTGGCTTGGCTGAGCCCTTGGCAGGGGAGGAATTTATACCTCCCTCCTTCCTTGTGGGGAACACCTGGGGATGTTCCTATCTCTCTGCCTGCGTGCCATTGCAGCGACCACTCCTCTGCTCAGGATGCAGAGGAACTTGGCATCTCTCTGGAAGACCTTCCTGCTGGGCGTATGCCACCTCCAGAGCACACTGCAGCTGATTGCCCTGGCTCTGCAATAAAAGAAGATCAGAAGAAGACCCCCGTGGGTTCAGGGTCACTTTTGAAGATAGCATAGCTGCTGTGATGGTGGGAACCAGCTCCACCACTGATAGACTCACAGACTAATAATTCACATCAGGCAGGACCTCTGGAGGTCTCTAATCCAACCCCTGCTCTGCAACAGGTTGCTCATAACCTTCTCCAGTCAAGTTTTTAATATCTCCAAAGTCGGAGAGCCCATGACCTCTGTTCCAGTGTTTGAACACCTTTGTTTTTCCTTGTATCAGATCAACACTTCACTTGTTCTGATCTTCACTTGCCACCTCTTGTCATATCCCACCGCACCTTGGGAAAGAGCCTGGGCTCCATCCTCTTTACCCCTTGCGGCAGGTGGTTAAAGACAGTAACAAGATCTCTTTCTTAAGGCCTTTTTTCCTAGCAGCGAACCTCAATAGGCTCTTTCTGATCCAGAAATAATATACTGAATTTAAGTGAAACACAGAGAATTGTTTTCCCCTGTCATCTCTTTACTCCCAAGTCTGCCAACCCACTAGAAGCGTATGTGGATGTACATAACTGCCCTGAGCAAGGTAAAACTGTCTGCTCGCACAGGCAGAGGGTGAAGCCGGGAGGCAAACCTCATCCCACACTGAGCCGTAACACGGCAGCAGGTTTCTTCTTTAGAAGGCCAGTAGCAGCTGGATATGGTTGTCCCTCTTATCCCTCTCTGCAGAGTTTGCTTTGGCAGTGGTGATAAAGCAATGTGCTTCACTGGTGGGAATCATTTTGGATCATTTACCGTTGCCCTGATAAAATTGGAGACATTTGCCACAAAACAAGGCTGAACACCTGAACCGTCCCTCTCTGGGATGGGGTTAGCCTCGGGGAGTTTGCGCCAGCCATCGACCAGGGATTTGCTTTTTGGCCCTTCCCTTTTAGCTTTGTACTTGCTACATCACTTGCTTCAGAAATCCCTGTGGCCTCCGCTGGCTTGCAGTTAATAATTTCTTCTTCTGAGTGGGAGCAGAGCACGGCTGGTGACGCCCATTGATCCGGGTGACTGGCAGGGGGCTGCAGTGCAGCCGTTCCTGTGGGGCAGGTGCCACTTCTCAGCTGTGTTTGTTGGCAGCTTCATACCTACATTTCTGTCTGCTTCAAGATGGAGCCCACCATGGACTGAGAGAGGTGATGGGCCATGAAGACATGATCGCTATGGGCTTAGGCAAAGCCTTGCTTTCCCTTGCCCTCGTGTGCTCCCTGAGTGTTTGTGAGAGTCGTTCTGCCTGTGATTTCCTCCCTTGGTATCTTCATGTCAAGTACATGACACCCAGGGGCTAGGGAGATGCCTGCAGCAGCTAAAACTATGGGTGTGGGGGGAGTCTGTGAATGGTGAAGGCTTTTTAGGCAAAACTCTGCCCTTTTTTCAGACTGAGGCTGTTACATGTCTTCTCAGGTTGTCTGCGGAGGGAGATCTTTCTTGAGAACCTAGTTGGCCTTGAAGGCCCTTGAATTCAGAGGTGGTTTTGTTGCCGCTAAATGCTGGAGCAGAGAGCTCTCAGTAAACCTGCTCTCCCATGAGCTTGCAAAATAAGGGACAAAGTCCCCCAGCTCTCACTTTCTTCCCAGAGGACCCTGCTCTGCCCTCACTGCAGCAGTAAGGCAGGCCAGATTATGGGAGGTGGTGAGGACCAGTGGTTTGGGACCACACTGATCTCAGCCCTAATTCACAACGGACAGGTCCTGGACCACACACAGCACCAGCACGTAGAGCTTCGGCATTCCTCTCTGGCAAGGCTGAATTCTACCCTTTTCCATACATCTAGCAATGAGTGAAGGGCATTTCACTGGATTGCATGTGCACCAAGTCCAGAGCTTGAGAGCTTTCTGGAGTTTGGCTTCTGTCATGGCAGCTGCTGTACGCTGTCCTGGCACTTCTCAGCTTGTGGTCTGAGCCTGGACTCACAGCAGGACGTGCCAGGGTCACGCTCCATCCAGGGCTGTTTCCTCGCTTCTGTTTCCTTTTGCAATTTAATATATTCATCTTCACATAATACCAGCCCACACCGTTAGGTTTTGCTCCAAAGTGCCCGTGAAATAGTGAGGGTGAATGAGCGGTCAGTGAAAATACATGGGTTTTTCCCTGTCGTCCTACAGCTGCCCGTGCTGTTCCGCATCAGCTGCGTTGGCTTGGTGTTTGCGTGCAATGCGGTGATGTGGACGGTCTTTGCAAAAGCCCTGCGACTCTCCTCCTCCTCAGCCGCAGCCTCTGTGACGACGACGGCCTCCAACTTCATCTCTTCAGTAAGTAGATCCCTTCCCCAGGCGCCGAAGCCTGGAGGAGCACAGCGGTCTGGGAACAGTCACACTGGACATGACTGGTCGTAGCTCACCTCCCAGCGTGACCGGCATCGCTGGCCGCAAAGGGAGAGTCACAGGCAGGCGTGAAATGATTGTATCGGGCCTCAGCTGCTCTGCCTGTTGTTCACGGGAGAGGCTGTAGGGCTTCTCTGGGTGGTGCAGGAGGAAGGGCGCTGCTGCCCAGTGCAGTGCCTTGCAGCAGCGGTACAGTTTGCTGAACTTTTCTAATTGCCAGTGAGAGCYGGAGCTGGGAGCTTTGCTTTGTTTTGCTTTTCCTTTGCGACACCTCATCTGTGACAAGCCARAGCCACCCTGGCTGGGTGTGAGGTGGCGCTGCCTCTAGTGACAGCAAGAGCATTTTTGACCTGCATGTTTTTTCTGCTCGCTTTTCTCAGCAGCTGTCCACCTTGATTCTCTGCTCCAACAACTCGCAGCCAGCTCATGGTGGTGTCCAAAACTCAGGTCAGTGGGGCCCTTTTTTTTATGGACTGGAGTTGCCCAGTCRACTGGACATTTGGCTCCCGAGAGGTGCTGGGAAGGCAGCAAAGCACACGCGCATCTGCCAAAATCCTGTTTTGGGACCGCAATCCGGCTGTGCTCCCAGGCTAGATGGTAGCGTAGGTCATCACCGGCATCACCCGCAGCAGTCGATTCTCTTGGTGGTCCCAGCAGGAGTTTCCTCAAGCAGGTTTTTTCCAGGCCCGGCTCTCCCAGCAGAAGTCCCCGCAGCTCTGGCAGCGCAGGAGGCTTTGGGGCGGCTTGGCGCAGCAAAGCTTTTTCTCTGTCTTTTCCTTCAGGCCATCCTGGGCAAGCTTCTCTTCGGGGAGACGTGGATGCCTCTGTGGTGGGTCGGCCTCGCCGTGACGCTCTGCGGCCTCATGCTGCTGCACACAGCTGCGCCCCAGCTGGTGCGGCTGCCAGCGGAGAAGAAGGAGGCGTGATGGCTGCCAGAGGGGGCACGGCACCTTGCCACCCCTCGCCCCTTGCCGGCCTGCCTCCAGCCACGGGCCTGCTAACCCCTGCTCATCTGCCAACTTGCAAAGTCACGCCGGTCGCATCTTTCCCGGCAGGCCGGCGGTGGCATGGTGGTGGCAGTGACAGCCTCGGAGGGAGCTAGTCCGCTCCGAGTCAGTATTGTGGAAATCAGGGCCAGAGGCTTATCAGCCACTCCTCTTCTTCACACCCTGCGGCTGCGGAGCTTTCCCTCTTCAGGGAAAGCTGAAAGTAAACATGGTGGCTGTGGAAGGTGTCCATGCATCAGTACTTTTCCATAAGAGGACCCGTCCCCAAATAGAAAAGCAATCAGAAGTAGACACTGAAGGCAGCTGATATTTCTGCTCTGCTGTTCCTGACTTTCCTCTCTGCCTCTTGAAATGCCCCATGCCTGCCCTAAGCTCCCACTGCCTGTAAGGTTGTGGAGCCTTTCATTAATTCCTTCAGCTTCCCCTATCACTCACATACACCTTTTAACTTGCCATTTTTATCTGACGCCTGTAATTCCCACTTACCCATTCCTGATATGTTACTCACTGTAAGATTGCTGCTCTTTCCTTTAAACTCTTAACGAGGATGGGATTTTGATTGCCATTYCTGCTGTGTGTAGGTCAAACTGTAATTTTGAGAGAATACAACGCTTTCACTGTGAGTGCCCATGTTCAACACATCCCCATCCCCCCGCTTAAATTGGCAATTGCTTTAACGTTTGGTAAAATGGAGTTTCTCAAGCAACATTTTCTCAAGCACCTCTGGATCATGCTGATTTCCATTCATGCGATGTAATCCACCAGATCACTGGTACCCACGCGTGCTAAACTTTGGGTCAGTGATTACTCGGTGGTCGGGATGAGATGCCTGTCGACATGGCGCATGTGTCAGGAATCATCATTTCTAAGGTATGGACTTCTTTCCCGTGCCCACGCCTCTTGTTTTACTTGGAAATTTTTTAGTTGCAATCCTAATCGAGAAACATAGTGATGCCTATAAATGTATGCATCATGCTGGTGGTATCTCTTGTTTGCTCTGGGCTTGCCAGGTTGTCTCTGTCTTCTTGTTACGACAGAAAGTGATTCACAGTTGTGGCATGTGCAGCAAACCTAAGGACACATTTCTGCGAGCCTCCATATCAGAACCTGTCAGGTTTGTCATGACTGGCAGATCTGCACCATGTCCAGCAGGAGCATAAAAATAGACTTGTGGGTGGAAATGACACTGGAGCTGGGTTCGTGCCTTTTCCTTCTTCGTACCGGAAAGACAAAAAGTCAGTGTCCCCCAGAAAAGGCCAGGAGCTGTTTGCTCCAAGTCCCCTGCTTCAACAGAGTCTAACTCATCAAGTCAGGCAGCCGTGTCCCAAGAGGGACAAGGCCTTTGCTTCTCCCTTCAGTGGGTGCATAAGTCTTCCCTTCCAAAGAGAGGAGCTGCTTATGTGCTGAGGAAGAGGGCAGAGTGCTCCGAGTGCCTTTCCTCCTTACCAACACRAGTCTTTGCACCTGGGGAGCTCTTTGGGTAGCAAAGATAGAAAGAGTGAGACACGCCTGGGAAGCTGGAACTTGACACGGTGACCCAGCATCCCTCATAGGTCTGTGGAGATGACAACCAGGATCTATGTATTTCTAAATACATCAAGTCTCCTTAGGCCKTCGCACATGATGGAGAAATAATGAAGGCTGCAAGCCTGATTTGTTTCCCCTTGTTAATAACTCTCAGCTAGCTGTAAGCCGTGGCCGCCTTTGTGCAAATGGCAGAAGGACCAGACTCTCTCATGTCTGGTTAATTTGGCCGTTCCCCCTCCTTCTAACAAACCTTTTATAGGTTTGTTAGAGATAGGCCTATATATCTCTATCTCTAGAGACAGGAATATATAACATGGCCTATCTCAAAACTGACATTTCTTTATTACAGCCATTGCTGGAGGTCAAGGTCTAGGAGATGTTTGCATATGTGCAGGAATTGTGGGCAGCGGTTTACTTGGTTGATGCTCACTTTTAAGGCAGAAGAATGTAAACTAGGGCTGTAGTAAATTCACTGACGTAAATACTTGAAGGTGGGAATGGAAATGAGTTTTCCTCCAGTTCCTGTGGGAGGAAAAGATTGCTGAGCAGGGCACATTTTTTGGCAGAATCCCTCTCCATTACGTAYGCAGGGTTTGGCCCACATCTGCCAGTGGTGCTTGTCAGCGTGAGGCCAGGGCTGCAAGTAAGGCTGCAATCATCGTATGGCAAAGCGGTGTGCTTCTGGTAAATGGTTCATGTGTGGTTATCCAAAATGCGGCTAGAGGTGATCTCAAAAAGGGGTGCTGGCATTTCCAAATTAAAAGCTCAGTGGCTGAAATTTAATATTTACAGATATTTTAGACCACACACACACAAAAAAGTGATCTGAGACCAATGAGCGAGCTGTGTTCGAAGAATGAGGAGTTCAAATGTGGTAGACCTTGTAAGGTGGCTGAAGATCATGGCCAACCTTGCTTTACCAGGGCAGAAGGTGGATTATCCTTATGCAGGAACTACAGTAGTGTGCTTGCGTGGAGTTTTTGCACACTTGAGCCAACGTATTTTTAGAGAAGAGTCTCGGGCACACATTTCCACTCAAATTCCAGYGAAACACACTTTGTTTGCACATCTCCCAGTCATTGGATGTGATGAGTCTTTCCTGCACCTTCCCCTCATTCTCAAACACAACCCTAATTTTTCAGCATCTTGTTCATCAGATTTTCCTCAAGCAGGGCTATACCATGTCGTGCTTTAAACAGTAGAAGAAACAGGTGCATGGTTAACAGCAAGGCTCACAATGTCGCTCATGAAGATTGAAGTAAGTATTCTTGAATTAATGGTGGGAAACGTTTTGAAAAATCTGTTGTATAAACAAGGTCCAAGAGTATTATGCTCTAAGGTAAATAATACCTCGTATACCTTTACAAGGAACAAAGCCAAATGAAATTATAGTTGTAGTTGAACCTTAAAGCATAGTTTGACTGATTAGATGAGGAACTGTACATAAAACCTGAGATATGTCCCTGTTGTTATTAACGAGGAGCCACTGAAACTGGGAAGGTCTGTACAACATCTCGGTCACAGCATATGTCAAGATAACGTGAAGGAGAGTATGTTTGCCCAGGTGGTAAGTAGTAGAAGTAGATGCAATAGATAAGATCGGTAGATTGTTCTGTCTAGTTTGGTATATTTAAAATTTCCAAGGAATTTGATTTAGTGCCCTGTGTTCACCCTTCAGAGACCTTAAATATTGATCACACTGCAAGGGTGACGCACACACACTTAGTTCCACTAAAATATTGCAAGCGGAGGGCTGTTTTCGAAGAAGGAAATCATGGTGATTCAACACTCCGGAAGAGTGGTACCACGGCTCTGACCTTTGCTGTCACAGGACAAACCTAGAGTTATGAATAAATGGGTACTAATCCTGACGTGTTTGTGGTTGCAGGAGCTCTGCTTGCCTTCTGCAGAAGAGCAGCAGCAAGCCTTCATTTTGGGGGTTCAAGAGCGGCAGAGGGGAGTTCCGCAGGGTGGGCACTTGTCCGCAGCAAACGAAATAGTGCCTGCAGCTCGCATGGTCTCAGAGAAAAATCTGGGGTGAGCTCAAGCCAATGGTAAAAGCCTTCCCAGGAGAAGAAGAAATCAAGAAAAATCAAGGGTGGGGGGGTGTTGCGCCACGTCACTTTTTAAAGGAAAGGATTTCAAGAAGACAACATTTCTGCAAATGTGGTCCTGAGAGAAACAAAGTCTTTTAGACTGTAAAGCAACACCTTCTAGCTTCAGGTGGAAGATGGTTATTGGGCTAGGTGTTTCAGTGCCCTTTCTAAGGCAAGTCTATTTCTAGATACTTTAACACCCATTGCCTGTAAAATCTGAAATGGGGTCCTGGGCTGTAGGCAGGTTAGGGGGGAGGCTGGGAGTCGGGCAGGGGTGGTCAGTCACGGTGGTGCCCTCAGGACTCTGACATAGTCAATGGCTGTACCTGGGGTGTTGTTTCCAGCACTGGACCCCCAAGTTCAAGAGGGGTGGTGGGAAATTGGTCTGGCAGAAGGATACCAAGATACTGGCCTACGAGGAGAGGCTGAGGAATGTGGGCTTGTTGGAGTTAGGGAGGCTCAGGCTGACCTGATAGCAGCTGACACGTGCTTGGAGAGGAGTTACAGAGGCAACGGAGCCAAGCTCTGCTCTGTAGAAATGGCCAGAACAAGAAAAGGCGACAGGCACAGGTTGTGTCTTGGGAGTTTTAAGCTCGCCATCAGGGAAAAAAATGTCACCAGGAAATTAGTTGCCCAAAGAGGCAGTATAGTCTCCACCCATGGAGGTTTTCGAGGGTCAGCTAGACAAGACCTCAACTGACCCGATCCAATGTTGGTGACCATCACATCTAGGCAAGAGGTTGGACTTTCTGTGACCTCTGGATGGATTTCATGGGCAACACTATCTATAACTGAAGCTTATTTGCCCTTTTGCCTTGAGGTTTGGCAGTTCCCGTTAAATGCTGCTGTGCCACAGAAAGGAGGTTCCTTCTTGAGACACCACAGAGACCTAGGCCACCAGAGGCTTGTTGGCTAAGCACAGAAACCATAACAGACACTTGCGTATGCATTCGTAGCTTGAAAACAAATGCACTGTTATGAAAGGAGAAGGACCCCACCATACTCAGCTGCTGATAATGAAGTGCTTTGTGCATTTGAACCTTTGCTGGTTGAGGAGACAGCCTGCTGCGTGCAAAGTTAGCGGTGGCTCCCAGAGCAGGGTAACGCTGACCAGCTGCAGCAGCCCAGCATGGGGTGACCAAAGCACCAGGAAGCCTGGACCTTGCAGTGCTCCATCCTGTAGCTGCATGTGGCACCGCAGTAACCCATGTCCAGTAGCAGCACTTGACGTACACAGAACACTTTTTGCCCTGCTGAGCAACCAACCAGCCACTCTGTTTATTCTCCAAGGAAACTTTTTGGTTTCTGTTTAATAACCCTCTTAGTTGTTTCAATTTTTCCTCGGGGTTTAAGGAAGAGTGGCTGTGAATGGCTGTACTAATTGCCAACACTTCCTAAGCACCTCCCAGGGCTACTGCACTCCCTTGAAGTCCCGAAGGATTGCTGATGCTGGGTTAAGGCCTGGGGAGCTCCAGGGTTGGGCTGGGGGGAGGTGATGCACACCCTGCACACCCCGTGCATGGGTCTTGCACGGCACAGAGGTTCCACTGCGACAACGGAAATAAATGGGAGGGGAGGGCTGGAAAATGTGGTAGTAAGTGGGATGTGGCAGATGGTACCACCGCTTTTTGGAGGCACGTACATTTTGAACCCATTGCTCAGTCTCGCTTGGCTCAGAGGCCGCCACAGGCTGGGGTTTCATCCTGCCTGTGGGAGCTGGGGCTGGGGCTTGGCCGCGTCAGCAGCTCGCTTCCTCCCCTGACAAAGGCGGAGCCTCTTCGTTTTTGCAGCAAGAGATAAGAGTCGAACAACTCTGCTTGGCACCGTGACCTGCTCCCTGTGCATGTGCACGGTCTGAACATCAGCCAGGGCTTCGAACCTAATTGCTTTCAGTAAATTAAGGCAACATAAAGGGAGAAATGAGCAGTGCCCCAGGGAAGGATGAGGCATTACAAATGCCACATTTCCCGCTGCCAAGTGACTGTTTCCTCATCCAGAGAGGAGGTATTTTGAATGACTCGTTCCCTTCAGGATACTCCTGAGTTAGGCAACTCACAGGCATGGCTCTGCCAGGAACTAGCGCTGCATGAAAACAGTTCCTAAAGAAACTCTGGTGGGCATGGAGCTACTCCAGCTGCCCACCAAGGTAAGAGCATCTTGTGCTGCTGTGAAGGGCAATGGCCTGGACGCTGCGAAGAGGGGTGAGCCAGAGTATGCTGGCTTGGTTGCTTTTCAGGACAAATAACCACAGATCCCTGTCGCCAGTCAATCCCACCATGCCAAGGAGGCTACCGCACGTGACATCCACATGTCCAGGGGTGGGCCAAAGCCTCTACACCCACCATGCTTTGGGTCTGCTCCTATGTGGCATGTGAGCCAAGTCTCCAGCGCTGGGCAGGACCGTCTCCTTCCTGCAAAACCTACTGGTCTAGGAAGGTTCTCCCTTCCCATCACATAGCGATTTCAGTCGCACTGATGGCTGGTGGGGATGCGGCATGGCATCATCTGACCTGTAGCCTGTAGACTGTGTACAGTATATATGTATATAGACACATCCACCCACACAGACAGATGGGAGAAGCTGTCACACCACCCCTGCAGAAAGAAATGTTACTTGAAGACACTAGCATGCAAGTTTCTGTTTTCTCACTTAGACGTGTGCAACCAAACACGTATCTTGTAGGTGGGAAGGTATTCTGTCAGTATTTTTCTTATTCTCTGAAGCTGTTTTTAATATATGGATAAACTATTTTGTCACTGATTCAATATTTGCACTATTGATTTCCTTGCCCTTACCGTTTATTTTTTGCAGCCCTCTTTTGCTTTATTTTTCCTCATACCTTTTCATATTGTTTGCTTTAGGTGTAGTCTGTGGATATGTGTCCACATTGCAATTAGTCAGTGTGGTCATACATGCACACTTGAAGCTAGTTCATGGGTCAGTGGCAGCAGGGTGGATACGGCCCTGGAGTAACTGCACCCACCCCATTGGGCCCTTTCCAAGTACACACTGCGGGCTGCACGATCGCACAGCGGTGGGGGGATCCTTCTCCCCATCTTGGGTCTCTTGATGTGGTGTGAGGAAGGAGTTAGCAGGCTAGGACCTGCTAACTAGACACACACACAAAGGTGTGAGGAAGGAGTTAGCAGGCTAGGACCATTCAGTCTGGAAAAGAGACGGTGGTGGTTTGTGACAGGGGCTGAGAAGACCATGAGTTGCATGGAGAAAGTAAGCTGGCATAGCTGTTGACTGTCTCCTCTACCACAAGGACGGGGGCCGCAAGGGAAGCTAGCAAGCAGCAGCTTCGAAGCCAGAGGAGCTTCCTTCTCCTACAGTGTGTCATTAGCTGAGGACACTCTGCCTGAGGGACGCAGCAGATGGGTTGGCCAGGAAGCAATATGGTTTTCATTCCTTCTGGAGGTAAATGCCCAAAGCTAGTCACCTACGTCCTTAACTTTAGGTCCAAAAACCTTCTTTCAAGGTTCAGTGAGAAGGAAACAATGGAATTTCTGTAATAATTTTATTGTCATCAATCACTTCTCTGGTATTTGCCTGTGAGAAACTCATTACCAGGTAGCTGGGGCCAGATGACTTGGAATCAGTTAAGATCTGGGCTTGGCCATCTTGCATCAACCCCTGACATCCGATTGCCTGCCACAAGTTCGCTCATGTAAGATTAGAAGAGAATCTGCCTGCCGGGAACATGGGATGCCCTCGGGGCATAGCTGACAGGCCACTGCCACAGCCCATGGTTGGTGTACATGAGTGAGAAGTGATCAGATCAACACTCCTTTCAGAGTAAGAGCAGCACAACATGTCAAGGTCATTACGTGGACGAGATGCGTCTCACTACTAGGAAATTCTTAATGACCAAGATACAAGCGTAATGAAATGGTGAGGGGAGGACCAATGTAGCACCTCGAATAAGGTCCAGCTCAAAAGAGATGGACCAGACCCTCAGCTGTTCTCCGTCTGTGCATTTTTTTTCTTTTTATTCCCCTAAGACTTCTCATTATTTATCGTTYCCTAGGCTGTGATTCAGGAAGGACTCAACACATACTAGATGGTACACATGGGAGCAGTCCTGCTGTGGTCAGTGGAAGGCACCTTCTCGCTGTGGTGCCCCTCAGGACCCAGACATGGGCTGTATGTATGTGTACCTTGGCAGATGCACCGCTCACCCCTTGGCACCTCGGGAGCAACTTTGCAGGGCAACTGGAAGGATTAGTTCACCTTTCCAGAGTGCCGAAAAGGAAACCTGTGGTGCTTTTGATCTGTGTTTTATTTTGAGTATTACTCTGACTGGACATATTAAAAAAAAAGACAAAACAGAAGCAACGTGAAGCCTTAGATGGTTACAAAAATGTAGCACTGATGTTGTTGTGAGGCTGCTCTCCGTAATCTTTGAGAAGTCACGGAGACTGGGCGAAGTGCCAGAAGACTGGAAGAAGGCTAATGTCACCCCCATCTACAAGAAGGGCTTAAAGGAGGATCCAGGAAATTATAGGCCCATCAGTCTTACTTCTGTCCCTGGGAAAGTTATGGAATGAATCCTCCTGGGGGCTATCACAAGTCAAACGAAGCACGTGATTGGGAAAAGCCAGCACGGATTCACCAAGGGCAAATCGGGCTTGACAAACCTGATCGCCTTCTGCAGCAAAGTAACCTGCTTGGTTGATGTGGGGCGAGTGGTGGACATTGTCTACCTGGATTTCTGCAAGGGTTTCGATATGGTTTCCCACAGCCCCCTCCTAGAGAAGCTGATGCGTTAGGGTCTAGACAAGTGGTCTGTGCAGTGGGTGGGGAGATGACTGACAGGCCGCACCCAGAGGGTGGTGGTAAACAGCTCCTTTTCAAACTGGCAACCTGTCACAAGTGGGGTCCCCCAGGGATCAATATTGGTCCCAACGCTGTTTAATATCTTCGTAAGTGATCTGGATGATGGGGTCAAGTGTACCCTGATGAAGTTTGCTGATGATACCAAACTGAGTGGGGAAGTGGACACGTCGGAAGGGAGAGCCACCCTGCAGGAAGGCTTGGATAGGCTGGAAGCATGGGCTAACAAGAACCTTATGAAGTTCAACAAAGATAAATGTAAGGTCTTGCACCTGGGAGAACATAACCCAGGAATGCAGCACAGGCTGGGATCTACCCAGCTGGGGAGCAGCTCTGTGGAAAGGGACCTGGGGGTCCTGGTGGACAGCAAGCTCAATATGAGCGAACAGTGTGCTGCTGCGGCAAAGAAAGCCAACAGGATGCTGGGTTGCATCAACAAAGGCATCACCAGCAGAGATAAAGAAGTCATTATCCCACTCTACTCAGCGCTTGTCAGGCCACACCTGGAATACTGTGTTCAGTTTTGGTCCCCACTATGCAAAAAAGATGTGGACAGGCTGGAGAGGGTCCAGAGAAGGGCCACAAAGATGATCAAAGAACTGAGAAGCCTGCCATAGGAGGAAAGGCTGAGAGAACTGGGTTTCTCAGTTAAGCAAAGAAGGCTTAGGGGAGACCTTATCACCATCTCCCAGTGTTTAAAGGGTGGCTACAAAGAAGATGGAGACTCCCTTTTTACAAGGAGTCATATGGAAAAGACGAGGGGTAATGGGTACAAGTTACTCCTGGGGAGATTCCGATTAGACACAAGAGGAAAGTTTTTCAACAATGAGAACAAACAGCCATTGGAATAATCTCTCAGGGAAGTGGTAGATTCCCCAACACTGGAAATTCATTCCACGGTGCTGGGCCATCTTGTCTAGACTGTGCTAGCTGTCCAACCAAGAAGGGTTGGACCAGGTGATGCCTGAGGTCCCTTCCAACCTGGTATTCTATGAAAATCTATGAAATTACTATTATAAAGGCAACTTCTCCATAACTAGGCGTGGGGTTGCAAGTGAACAAAACTGTAAAGCTAAGGATTGGGTTGCACTTCATGTCCTTCCTACTTGGCATCAGTATCTGTAGTCATGCTCTGGCTCTGGAAGTTTGACTTGTTCTTGTCATTTTTGATACACAAAATAAACAAAAACTGAGACAAAGGGCAAGTTTGTAAATAGGGGAGCAGCCACTGGGGAATTCTGATGTTATTTGTTTGCATTTTATTATCTTCTTATGCCAGCTAATAAGGTGACTTACTTTGCAGCAGATAGATGCAGATAAGGCTAATAGCCTCTGGTGTCTGATTTTGCAAGCTGGGAAGTGAGTCGCTGAAGTTATTGATAATAGGCTGGACGTTGTCTGTGAAAAAAATATCCTCTCCTCCTTCTGTTAATTAGAAGAATATACTTTTATGAGATGGATTGAAGCAATTAACTGTGGTAACTGTTTGGGATAAAAAAATCAAAAGAGCTGGCATTTTTCACAGCTTCAACAAGGAGAGGGAATAAAAGCCACGCTGCTGAACCACAGACAGCCACTCTGGCYGCTCTGGCCAGCAAAGACAAAAGATTTGCCTGTTGGAAGGACAGACACAACATGCTGACAACATGAAACAAGCTGAAACCATGTCTTTGAAAAACGTTCCTGCAGTTTAAGTTGAAATCCCTTTTCTCAGAACTTGCCAACAACTGTCTCAGTGGGTATTACAGTTCAATGGCCTTTCCTGGCAGGGCAAGCTTGTATGAGCCAGGGGAGGAAGCTCATGTAGGAGTGCTGTACCATATGACAAGTTTAGTGCCCTTGAATTGAGATACTACCAGCACACAGGAAAAAATAGTGGGAGCAGGCAAGAGCAGCAGCTGCACAAAATGAAGGGAGAACTGAAAGCTAGATGCTGCCTACTGGCATAAACCAAAAATTCCTATAGACAGTGAAAAGGTCAACCACCTTCCAAGATGAAGTAGGTTCATGGCAGGGCAGAACCCACACCCATCTAACTTCTACACTCTTTCCTTGAACTCTGAAGTTCAAAGTGAGGGTCAGAACATGCACGCTGTTGAAATCAGCCTTTTGCAAAACCCTATAGGACTGGAAATGTGACTGTCCCTGGTGAATACATGCCCTGCCTCCACCACTGACCCTCCAGCACACACCTACATAAATTTTTTTCAGGAGCAAAATGTTACCAACATCAACCTGTTCCTGTCTACAAAAATCTGTAGTTTTTGCTGTACAACTACTGTGTCAACACAATTTAAGCTGCCTCCAACCAAGCATGGAATGATATATATATGTAACAGGTTGAGACTGGATTAGAAAGCTACTCTCAGTGCCTTCAGAGGAAGTGGATTACTCTGTTGCTGCAATGAAGAGGAAGCCAGTAATACACATCGTAAATGTTCAGATTACATGTATTATTGGTTATGTTATTGTACTGACATTCCATGTATATTTTATTTCATCCCGTGCTGGTTCTAAACAAAAATGGCTTTCACCTTCCAGGAGGTGGAAGGTAAATTGGGGTTGTAGTGTTTTTTTCAGTAGTGAAGTATGTACTTGCCAGGACATTGTCTGATGCTGAATGGTGAGTGATGCTCTGTCTACTAAGAACGTTGGCAAATCAGATGTTCATACAGATGTCCTGCGAGATTATAGATGTGTACTGAACCCTCGGTACCCTGGGATGTGCTAGTCATGCTCTCAAGTAAGGACACCCAACATACACCTGCCAGCAAGCAGTGACATGCCTGAAGGGTGGGATCTGCTAAGTCAGCACCTAGCTTGCACCGACATTTCAGCACCAAATGAAATAGTCCTCCTAAAGTAAATACCTAGCTACCTGAATTGATAGAGAAAAGTCGATGACTTTGAAGGCTTCACAGGGAGATCTTGTTTAGGGAGATCCCACATTTAGATGCGCCAGCTTTGCAGTCTGAATCCCACCTTGCTGGACCCTGGGCTGCTGCCATAAAGGGAGGCATCAGGGGGCTTCCGTGGCTGAGCCGCCTCTTCACTTTCGGGTATTTGAGGACATGTTCATATCTCTTTTGGGCCACTGTGCCCATGTCACCGTTGGCCTGTGCCACCAGCTCTCCCCCCCGCAGGGTAGACTCATCTCTCCATCTTTAGTCACCCCGAGGACCAGGGTGGCAGTGAGGCACGTGGAGTCCAGCCACCTCCTGGGCAGAGACAGGTACAGCTGTAGCTGGTCAGCAAAGAGCAGCCAGTGAACGGCTCCTGATCCACCATGTTTCTTGCTCTTCCTGGACATGGCCTGTTTCTCCTCTTTTCCAGCCAGTGCTTCCACTGGGCTATCTCCCCTGGCATCCGCCTCACCCCACAGGGAGGGGGCCAGCACCAGGATCCTTGGGCTTTCCAACCCATGCATGTAAACGCTGGATTTTATCCCTCAGCTTCAAGTGTTTCTGTCCCAGACGTGATGATAAAAATCTCATTAACTTCAAAGAAAGTCACATTGGTCCTAATGGGGAAATCTGTTTTCCTAAGGATTAAATGTTTGTGGGCTGCCTTGTAAAGTTAGCCCTCGAGTTGCAGTCCCGGTAACCTGGATCTTAGGGCATAGGTGCATTCTTGTTACTCATCTAGCCCATGTTTGTCAGCGTTTGTCAGTGAAGGGTCTGTCCACTTGTCATCTGATTGTGCAAATCCACCTTCCATGTGAGTCGGGATTTAAGTTTCGCTGTTTTTCAGGGTCTGACTATGTGCAGAGGGAGTTGTAGTCATTTTTATTTTTTTTTTACGGGAACTTCCTTTCTCTAAACACCACCCCTTGGCAGTGGACCTGCTGACACCTCAGAGTGAGACACTGATAAAAAGGGCAGCCTGTCTTCCTTCTCCACACTCAGAAGCAAGTGGCAGAGGCTACTCAGGAGCTCAGAAGCTGCTGGCATTGCAAGCGCCTCAGGTCGAAACGCCGACAAGAACCATGAGCAATAACGCTGGTGAGTTTTTAATGCTCGATACAATAGCCTGTGTTAGATGTGCAGTTTGGCAGGTCTCCTGCAGGGAGGATGGCAGCTCCAGTGGAGGGTTTCTCACCCCTCTGACTGCTGTGGGTGACACCTTGGGGAAAGCTGTTTCGGTGCCACTGCCGCTCACAGGGGATAGGTTTGCTCTGGCTGCCCAAATGCTGGTTTGGACGGATCGGTAAACCAACTGAAAAATGCAACCCAGTTTTCATCACTTTTCATCAACCTGTGGACATCTGGCGCTATCGGTGATAATAGAAAAGAAACACAGCTTTTCTAAACTTTTTCTGTGTCAAGGTGAAAGGAATTTCTTTCTTTCAGGCTACTTAATAGTGTAGATTATTGCTCTTTAGTGATCGCTGATATCCTCTGACAGAAGTTTCAAAATAACTGAAAAGGGGACTTATTTGAGCTTGAGCTCCATCCCCTGGCCGTCCTGCCTGCCCTACCTAGAAGAAGATCCTGCACCTACCTAGAAAGGTGCTTGAGTCACTCCTGTAGTAGCTGCTGAACCACCACCACTGGCTGTGCTCCTGGGGCCAGCCCAACCCCAGGATACCCAAAACCCCTGGGGTTTGGGGCGCAGCTGAGCAGGTGTGCGTGCAGGCTGGGTGGTGCCTGCAGTGGAGCCAGGAGCAGGTCTCAACAGCCATCATGAGGGGAAGGGTGTCCTGACACCGCTCCGAGCCCCTCCGTTTCATACCTCTGTACTCTGGGTGTGGATGAGCTGAAATTTTCCAGGAAGTCTTGGACAGCAGCATCTTTGGGATGTGATCTCACATCTCTGGGATGTGAAAGAGTGTTTGCTGGAGATTGGGCAAGGATGAGGAGTAAATACAGGTGTCCAGGTTTTGCGCTCTCTTGCAAAACTACGGTTCTCATCCCACTTCCCTCCTGTCTTCTGAGCAGCCCTTATTCCCACTGAAGCCAGGCATGCTATAAATGATCTGCTCCATATTAATATTTTTTTTAAACCCCATCACCTTGTTCTCATGGAAAAAAGGCCCCAGATCCTTACTAGTGCAAAGCCCGCGTGTCCCCGCTTTTGTTCTGGGTGATCGCTGTGCTCTTGAAGCTCTGAACATCTTCCCAGGAAGGTAGCATGCGATCGGGCCAGCCTGTTAGTGTAGGAAGGAGCTCTAGAAGGAATAAGTGACGGAACTAGGAGATAAAAATAAAAATACTGTCTTGAAATTTTGTCTAAAAAAATGAAAAAATTATCTGTCAGGATTTGGGTTTGCTTCTGGCCTGCCCCATGAGTGAGCGCAGCCAGGGCTGCCTCTTGCAGCTCGAGCCTCCGTCCCATGAGCTGGCACATTCTTGGCGCGCCCAGCTCTGCTATAAATCGTTAATGCCCGTGTTGGCAAAACCGTGGTGCCTGCAGGCAGGCAGGCACAGGGCATGCGGGCGCCTGGCCCCGTGCCCCGGGCAGGAGGCAGAGCGGGAAGCCAGAAGTGGCACGTGGGGGCTGCCCGGGGAGAGCAGGCTGCGGCCAGGCCCCCTCGGATGTGGCAATGGGCATGCCGGCGGCTCACTCCGTGGCGTTTCTTGGTGCGGGACACCGCACCGGCTGGATCACAGGGTATCACGAGTGTGTTTGCACAGAAGTGCAGCGTGATTGATGGGCAGTGCTCGCAAGGACAGGTCTTTGGCACCGCGCTCTGCGCTGTCAGGGCATATTCCAAGGCAGCTGTTCTCTGCTTTTTTTCTCTGTGCATCCTCAACATCGGTGATGTCCAGAAACAGGGGTTGGAAATGCAGTCCCTAGGTTAGGAATTGCTGGAAGGATGGATCCCCCAGGGCCCTTTCCCACAGCCATCCTATGCAATCAGCTCCCACATCCCTCCAAAGCCCTCTCCCATCACCAGGGCTGTTTTCTGGTAGCTTCTCAGCCCAGCACCGGGGTTTCCATAAGGAGCAAGGTCAAGCAGCTTTGTTGGCTGGAGATTTTTTAATGCTGAGGAAGACTCACGTCCCCTTTGTCCTTTTCGAGAAGGTTAAGCAATTTCAGCTGAAATTTTTTGACACATACACATACACACCCCCACCCCCCCGCACCCCACACCCCCCCCGTTGCGTAAAACATCAGCCCGAGGTTGGCATCTGGCAAGCAAACAAAAAGCACTTGAAAATCAAATCAGTTAATGAAAGGTAATGGTCAATTTTAAGTCTATATTTGCTGGTAACTTTTATGTAATTAAGATAAATATGGTTTATATAGTTACTAAGAAGAAATACATGGAGGTAGTAATCTGGCAGGGATCCATGGGCGGTCAGTTCAGTTTACTCAAGGCTGCAGTCACTGCCCAGCACAAGTGGCAGTGGGAAGCATGCCACTGATTTCAGCCTGCCCTGGATCCAGCCCTGCCTGTGGCATCTCTCATGCCACAGCAGCTACCAGCAGATTTCAGCCTCTTCGATGTTAGGGATGCCTCTTGTTGATACTCAAGTTAGCCTGGTACCATGCAAATCTGTCAAAACATTTTGTGAACTAATCCCTTCAACCATTATGCCTTTGTTTTGCTAATTTTGAAGTTACCATAAGCGGTTTTAAATTCCCTGACTCTCCCATATCTTCATCTGAATCACTCATGAGCCAAGTGCTTGAGGTATTGTTACTCCCTACTGTTTACGCAGACTTTATTCTTTAAGGATATTTAATAGGCAGGTACAAGATAGGTTAGACACTTGCAAAGAAATATAGCTGGGTCATGTTCCGGCATGCTCCGGCTTTCCCTGTCACACCTGGGCAGCCTGCCAAAGCCTGATGCAATGACCCCCAAATCCCCATTTTATTGAAAGCTGAGGACTTTCTCTTTGCTCAGACTTTGCTCAAAGGCTTCACTCTTTGCTCAAGCGTAGTGCCGGATTGTGCCTCTTGGAGCCCCGCTCCTACACCGCAGCCCCAAGCCCTTTTCCCAGCCCCGCTCCCATCCGGAGTTGTAGGAGGGGAGAGCAGCTCGGGAGAGGGTGATTTTAAATGCTGTGTCCTACGAAATCAACTGCTGTGTTGGGAATGAATGGGAGCAAGACACCTGTCAGGGACTCTCGCTGGAGTCGAAAGCTGTGCTGAAGTCAAACGGCAAAAGCACCAGCTGGCGTGAAGGGGTGCAGAGCGCTGCCCCCCACATTTAGCATCCCCCCACACGGGCAGCATCTCTGCAGCACAGCTGGCTCCAGACCTTCCTTTGATACTTAGGTTGTAGGAGAAACGAAGTCCTTGGGGAAAAAAAAAATCTGCAAAGATTCACATATGCAGACTTCCATAAGAGGTTGATTAATGGCACTTGTGATATTATTTGGGACTAATTCTTGAGGGGAAAATACAAAGAATCAGCTTCAGAGTCCTGAAGAGTCCCATTTCCCAGGCTCATGGCATCCCAGAGACACTGGGGATCTCAGCAATTGAGGGGAGCCAAATTTCAGCACATTCAGTTCACTTCCAGCTTGACTGTGTATGCTTACGTTTTGTAAGGAGCAATTAAAGATACTGCTAATTATTATTTTAAAACATGAAGGATGTGCTGGATGCTAACATAAGGCTAATCTTTGGCCAGAGAGAACTATCCTGAGATAAAGTCCCCAAAGTGGCGTTTAATTTTTAAGCTGCCCTGTGCTAGCTGGGAACCGCCTGGGAACATCACCTCTGAATGTGCCTTGGCAAGCAGTGCTTTCTTCACCTGTCCGTGTTACTACTACTACTACTGCTAACTACTACTGCTGCTGCTGCTGCGACTATTACTACTACTACTACTGTTGTTTAATACCTGCAATAACAAACAAACATTTGTAATACTCAAGGAGCTGATGCACCATGCGCTCGGCAAGGCACAGGCATGCAGCAAACAGGAGTTGCTGTCACAGCTTTGGCTTTGACAAGGTGCCACCAGCAAAGCAGCTGAGCAGACGGGTGCAAGGAGGAGAGGGCTCAGAGACGTGGCAGGACCGTGGGCGCTGCCCACGGGGATGCTGCGGTGGTCAGGACCTTTGGTGGGTTCCCGTGCAAGGTGATGCTCAGGGGAGCGCAGCTGCCCTGCAGCAGCTGTGGGGGTGGGATGCGGGTGTGCTGTCCCCACTCCACTTTCGAGGGGGAAGCGAGAATTTCGCAGAAGCAAGACTTTCAGTATTGCAACAAAACTTGCAGTCATGCCGCCTTCCTGGCCCGTGGCGGGCTGCAGAGCTGGCTCGTGGCTGCTGGCCCCCCAGCCAGCTGGCAGCATGCAAGGGCAGGCAGTGGGCCAGCAGACGTGCGTTTCCAAACTAGTGAGATCCCATTCGCAGCCTTTTGGCTGCTGAGGAAGCAGCCCCAAGGGCATGCGGTGGGCAGCTGCCCATGCGCGGAGGTGCTGGGATGCCGGCTGGGTGCCTGGCTGCTGGCAGGGGCAGAAATCCTGACGCTACGTCTCCTGCTGCTGCTGCCTCCCTCAAGCTGCTCATTCCCCCCTCATCCAGGGCCACCTCAGAGGTCGAACATCCCTCAGAGTCCCTGGGTGGCGAGGGAGGGAGGCAGAGGCACGCTGCAGCAACCCGGGGCTGAATAGTTGGAGGGCGAGGCAGGCGCTTGTCCCTGCTCTGGGTGGATTGCTGCAGCACGCTCACCACCACCAGCCTCCGTAACCCATCCCAGTGATATAACTCTCTATATAGCTCTATACACATATACTAAGTATTTATATTATATTATATTATATTATTATGTTATTGAAATACAGTATTATATTATATTACATTATATTAATAATACAGTGATATGATATTATACCATATCATGTTATATTATATTATACAAGACTATATGATACTATACTATTTTTTTATCTATCTATATATTTATATATATATAAAAACTGTTGTACCATCCATTAGCTTTGGCAATCCTTGGTGCGATTCCTTGTGCTAGACCACTGGACACTTAGATGTTTTGATGACCCACAGGGCTCCATTAAGAAGAAGAAAACTGTCTTTACCGAGCAATTTACCATCAACTCCCTTTTCTTTTTTCTTTCTCCCTCTCTGCTAACGGCTTTCCAGGGACCGATCTGAAGGTCACTGGGTTTGACTTTCTCAAGAGCCAGAACTCCTGCCTGCACCACACGGATGCGTACAACATCAAGAACCTGGTGGTGCGGCGCGGGCAGGCCTTTCAGCTCCAGCTCAGCTTCAGCAGGGAGCTGAAGGCTGCCGACAAGCTGGCACTGCGTTTCAGCATCGGTAAGCGGGTCCCCCCTCCACAGCCATCGGGCAAAGCGGGAGAGCTGCGGCAGCCTCTGGCTGCCTGTTCCTGCCGCCCGGCACTGCGTGGTCGTTGTAGACCTGTGCAACCCTCCTGCATCTCGTGTTGGGTTTGTTTCCAGGTGAAAAGCCAATGAAAATCAGGGGGACCCTGATGTCACTGAAACCGAGGCAGGAGCATGACCTCAGCGGGTGGCAAATCTCCATCGTCAAGAACAGCAGCAAAGAGGTAGAACCCGCGGGCCATGCTCCCACACGGGGCAATGGTGGAGGGCAGCAACACCGAGCCTGTTGGGAGCCATAGAGCAAATCCTCATATCCCTGTCCTGCTTTCCCTTAGCCCTCTAATTTTTGGTGGGCAGCAGCCTTGTCCTGTTTAATTCATTGTTCCCCCACTGCGCACGCAGGATGCGCCCCATCCCTCTTCCCCCACATGCATCCCCGTGGCCACCGCCTTCGGTGCTCGTGCTGTGCTTGTGCCGTGCCTCTGGCCGTGGTGGAGGGTCCATCACACCGTCTCTCCTTGTCGCCTCCCCAGTGCCTGCTGTCTGTCACCAGCTCGCCAAGGGCCCCGGTGGGAAAATACACCCTGAACGTGAAGACTGGGACTAACATTTACAAGCCTGAAAATGATGCTATCTACCTTTTGTTCAATCCTTGGTGTGAAGGTGAGTGCTCCTGCAACCAGGGGTGATAATTATTGCTCCCAGGGATTGTCCCTGGGGAGCTTTTCCTTACATTTTTCCTCCTCTCTTTCCCACATACATTGCTTTTTCTCCCTAAAACACCACAAGCAGCATCCTCACAGAGCCAGCGGGAAGCTGGGCAATAGCAATGAGACAGCTCATTGCTGAGGAGGCCCCGGTGCCAGGTTAAAGGGCATTTCTCTGTCACCTCTGTTTGCACATCTGTGTCACCCCTCGCTGTTTCCCCGGGCCACTGCAAAGGCTAACTGAGATGACTGGGTCAGCTTAAAATCCAGATAAAAAAAAAATAACCAAACAAAAAACCCGTGTGTTGTTGGTTGGCATCTGTCCCCCAGTTCTCTCTGCTGTCTACCCAGTCCAGTAAGTGTTCAAAAAGAAGCATTTCACTAAAATAAAACAGTGGTCGTATTGGAACAGACCTACAGGAGTAAAATAAAGCTTAGTCTTCTAGGAAATTCTTCCACGATAGGAAAAAAAATGTGAGTGCTGCATGATCATCATTTGGTGTGAATGTTACAGACCACCAGCTCCCCCAGTTTCGCTTTCCAAGGAAAACTTTGTATAGCGTGTGTGCAAACCACCTAACATCTGAGGGTTTTTTTGTTCCAGCTGATGTCGTCTTCCTGGCCGATGAGGCGCAGAGAAAGGAGTACGTGCTGAATGATACAGGCTACATCTATGTTGGGTCCGCATACAATATATATGGTAGACCCTGGAATTTTGGGCAGGTAAAACACAGCTGTCTTGTCAGTATTATTACCCTTATTCGTTCCTTCTCCCTTAGGCGTTCGTTTCAATGAATCAGACCTAAAAACAGTTTAAGCTCAAAGTGCTTGAATAATCCTGCCAGCTTCACTGGGAGGGCTCACCTGCTTAGAGTAATCTGCATACTTAAGTGTTTTCCCCAGCCACAGCTTTAGAACGGGGTTTAATGGCATGTTTATAATCAGATCACGAGACCCCTGGCAAAGGACATGGAAATTGGGGATGGAGCGTTTCTGGTTGAAAAGATTCCCGTAAGGAGTCCTCCCTGCTCTCACACAGCACAGCAGCTGTCGGTAACCAGCTCATGAGCCACAGAGAGGGCTGACGGGGGAAAAAACCATCTGGTTACTTACCTATTGCATCATGATCGGGGAAAAACAGGGGCAAGGCACTGGCAGAGGTTATTGTCCAAGTGGTGCCTTCACCGACTACGAGGTGGACTGTTGGGTGCAGGACACAATCAGCCCGCCTTCTCAGGCCGGGTGTTCCTCCACGCTGCCCCTGAAATAATTTCAGTGAAGTGGAACTTACTCAGGCTAGAGATAAGAGGTGGATGCCAGAGCAGGTTTATTTGCACCCTGTAGAAAGCACACAGGCACCCAAACAGAGAATCCTGCACCCTATCCAGGCAGACTTCCCCACCAAAATATGTTGGAATCTTTTTTTTTTCTTTTTTGTTGTCTTTTTTGTTTTTAATTTGTTTTATAAGTAAGTCTGCAATTTCAAGCTGCAAGACATAGATAGCCCAGCAAAAGTGCTCATGCTGATGCCTTTTCCACGAAGGGACCATAGGGCTGTTCCTATSCTAATATTTATTCTGCCATTAAGCAATGAGAATTGATATTGATATTCTGCCAAGCTTTGTTGCACCGGATGTTTGACATCTCTGTGAATTGGACCTCAGGGAGCTTTATCAGCAATTGCTAATTAGGAATCTTTTGCTGTAATAATCTGCATTTATGTACCTTTTTCTTTCCCCAAGGTTCATTTTGTACCTATGTCAATAGACTGAGTATCTGTAGCACTCTTAAATTTTCATTACTCTTGTGAGTAACTTGCAGGGCAGCAGGGACATGACGTCATAGGTAGCTTAGGACTACTCACAGGAGTAAAGAATGCTGGGTCAGGTTCCAACTGTGTTTGCAAGACACGTGAGACAGGCTTTTGTCTCCCAAGGTGGGTTTTCATTTAAGCCCTTCTTCTGAGAGAACAGCTTTGGGAAGCCCCGAAGGCTCGAGAATTCAATATCATAAGGAAGTTTAGAATTTAGGACTAGTCAGACAGTTTCCTCCAAGTACTTAGACAGACTTCACAGTGTTCGAACAAATTCTGTTTTAGAGCGGCGTATAAAAATGTCTCCACTTTCTCTCCAAAACAGTTTGAGGAATTTGTCTTGGAYGCCTGCATGTATCTGCTGGACAAAAGTAAACTCAAGCTGAGCAATAGAAGGGATCCTGTGTTTGTGTCCAGAGCCATGTCTGCTTTGGTATGCCTCTCTCGGAGAAGTGCCTTGTCCCTCCAGCTTTCCCTCCTCCTTACTTGCTCTTCTTCCCCCGGGGTCTTGAACACCATTTCAGGATGCATCTGAAATGGGTTCCTTTGGGAAACTGAAAGAAAGAGCCAGAGGTGTTTTGGGTGGAGGCAAGAGGCGAGCAAAATACAGCATCTCCCCATCTCCAAAGCTTGCAGCTGCCCCGGTGGTTGTCCTTCCTCAGCAGCTGCGTTGGCAGGGCCAACACAAGGGTTGTGTTTCAGGGCACAACTTCTTTCTGTGGTGGGACCTTTCTTGGAGCCCTGGGGTTTAAGATACAGAGTTCATTTCGGCTGCCCCAAGCAGCGGTGCCACCTCCCTCTAGATATCCAGGTGGAGGGTTTCCAACCAGGGGAGTCCCCAGCCAGCACCAGCAGCCTCGCTGGGTGCCACAGGGCTGTGGAGCACCTGGGGAGCACAGGGTGGGCAGAGACCCCGGGGTTTAAGCCTCATTCAGCCTCATCCCCATATTTTTCTCCTTTGTGTGTGTGTGGCCACAGGTTAATGCCAACGATGACAGCGGTGTCCTGATGGGGAACTGGTCAGGGAATTACAGAAATGGGACCTCCCCTATGGACTGGATTGGGAGCGTCTCAATTTTGCAGAAGTATTACAAAACGCAGAAGCCGGTCTGTTACGGTCAATGTTGGGTCTTCTCAGGAGTCCTCACTACAGGTAAACAGTGAACTGTCTCCATTTTCTGATATCCTAATTACTGTGCTAGTAAACCAAATTACCATGCCCCTGAGCACCAGAGGTGGCAGAGTCTGTCACGTAAGGAGAGGTTGAGGGAGCCGGGACTGCTCAGCCTGGAGAAGAGAAGGCTCAGGGAGTCTTACCCACGTGTATAAATACCCGATGGGAAGGAGTGAGGGAAACAGAGCCAGGCTCTTCTCACTCTTCTCTAGTGACAGGACCAGAGGTGATGGGCCCAACTTGAAACATGGGAGGTTCTGTCTGAACATGGGAAGAAAGCTTTTTTCACTGTAAGGGTGACGGACCACTGGCACAGGTTCCCTAGAGAGGTTGTGGAGTCTCCATCCTTGGAGATAATCAAAAGCTGTCTGGACACATTCTTGGGCACCTGCTCTAGAGGACCCTGGGTGAGCAGAGGGGTCAGACGAGATGATCCCCAGAGGCGCCCGCCAACCTGAGTGATTTTGTGACCCTGTGTTTTGTCTGTCTGTGCCGCAGTCATGCGCTGCTTGGGGATCCCATCCCGCTGCGTGAGTAACTTCAACTCGGCACACGATACGGAGGAGAACCTGAGAGTTGACATATACCTGAACGAATTCGGAGAGAAGCTGAACTCAATGTCCTTCGACTCCATCTGGTACTGCCAAGGGGGGGCTAATGCTTCCTACCCCCTGCGCTGCCYCGCAGTGTCGCATTTCCCAGCCCCAACAGCCTTTCCTTTGAGAATTTCCCTACTGCTTCGGGTTTGCTGCCCGGGAGAGAGAGAAAGCCTGGGGTTTCACAGGGTTACATGCAAATCCCCATTAAACCTGCCCTTACTTTAAGAGAGGAGATCGTGACTCTTCTGGCTGTAACACCTCAATTCTTTTCTTTCCAAACCAAATGCACGCAGGAACTTCCATGTGTGGAACGACGCCTGGATGAAGCGGGTGGACCTGCCGGCAGGGTTTGATGGCTGGCAGGCAATCGATTCAACCCCTCAGGAGCAAAGTCAAGGTAGGATTTGCCTAGAAAGGCTCTTCTGCAACTCCCAAGGGAGGCAGGGACATTTCATATGAAAACCATGTTCCCCAGTCAGCAAAGCACATACTCCCCATGCACATCTTCACACACTTGGGCAGCGACATCTTAAAGCCGGAGGTCTCACTCCTGCCAACTCAGCCTGGGGTGGGAGGAACAGCGTTTCTTGGCAGGCAGAAAACCAACCTTGTAGGACGCTGTGGGGACATGAATGTAATTTCGGAGGTTAGAGCGCACAGCTGGAAATCAGAGCTAATCTCTCTGATTTCTTTGGTGAAATAGAGGACTCAAAGCAGTCTGTAGTAAGAGGTGCCACAGCTTTCCCCAGTAAAGATACTTTCTGTAGAGCTTTCCTGAGGAAGTCATGAGTCCGTTCATTGGTAAATGAGGGAAGTGACTGCCAAAATCGGTGACTACCCTCACTGCACAGATGCAGGGAATTTGGAGGCAGGAAAGAAAAGATTAATCCTCAAGGCTGTGCAGAAAGTGGGGTATTGGCAGGAGATCAAACAAAGCTGGCTGGACCCGGTTGACTCCATCACCGAGCCATGACTTTCAAACCTTAAAATTATTTAAGTGAGGGGAAACACATAAAAGCTCTTCCCAGACCTTGGTCATCTATAAAAAAGCCCAAACAGCTATGGGATAAATAAGGGCTTTTGGAGATCATCACTGAGGAATATTTACTGCTAAAAGTCAACTACCATGGCCACAGATTCCTGCTTGGGTGTGTCTGAGGGTGGAACAAAAATTGGAGGGTCTGCTCATATTTGCAAAAGCAAATGGTGTTGAATGTGCTTTCTAGGTATTTTCCAGTGTGGTCCGTGCCCGGTGAAGGCTATCCGAGAAGGGGATGTGTATTTGCCCTTCGACAGCAAGTTTGTGTATGCGGAAGTGAATGCTGACAAAGTCTACTGGGTCGTCAAGAAGGTCAACGGCAAGGATAAGTACATCAGGATTAACACAGAGACCCAAGGCATCGGCGTGAACATAAGCACAAAAGCCGTGGGGCAGAACGAGCGAGAAGACATCACTGCACAGTACAAGTTCCCTGAAGGTGACTGCCCCCATCCTCTAAAGTAGTGCCAAAGAGGAGATCCCCTGGCTGTGTAGGTCACCCCACAATGCGTGTTTTCTCCGGCAGAAAACCGCAGGGGTAGCTGCAGTGGCAAACCCCGTGTAAGGCTTGGAGACCTGGGGCAGTGCTGCTCCTGGGCATCTTCATGCCCGCAGGGACACCTAACAGGCTGCTCTTTAGAGACGGGTGTGAGCAAGCTTGCAGGCAGTGAAAGAAATGGGCTGAGTGACCAATCTAGTGATCGGACTCACCGTTGCTTCATTTCTTCATTATTCTTCTTTTTGTCTTTCTATTCCCCAGACCATATTAGAAACAAAAAAACCCCACATTCCCTCCCCATGGTTCTCAGATCCAGCCATCTTGTGCTAGACTGTTAAATCCTTCCCAGTGAGGACTGGGAAAATCTTAGGCTGAAAACTTTAAGAGCATCCACCCTCTAAAAGTGTCTCCTTCAGGAAATTCTTCTAGTCCAAAATGCTACAGTTAGAATCATAGAATCGTTTAGGTTGGAAAAGACCTTTCAGATCATCGAGTCCAACCATTAACCCAACACTGCCAAGTCCACCACTAACCCATGTCCTTAAGCACCACATCTACATGTCTTTTAAATACCTCCGGGGATGGTGACTCAACCACTTCCCTGGGCAGCCTGTTCCAATGCTTGACAACCCTTGCAGTGAAGAAATTTTTCCTAATGTTCAATCTAAACCTTTTCTGTCACAACTTGAGGCCATTTCCTCTCGTCCTATCACTAATTACTTGGGAGAAGAGACCAACACCCACCTCGCTACAACCTCCTTTTAGGTAGTTGTAGAGAGCCATAAGGTCTCCCCTCAGCCTCCTTTTCTCCAGGCTAAACAACCCCAGCTCCCTCAGCCGCTCCTCATAAGACTTGTTGTCAGTTAGATCCAATGGTAGTGTAAACCAAGAGGGTCTTCTGAGCAGAGGCTGAAGGTGCCCTGATATCCTCTCTGCTCAGCAGCAGAAACATAAATAAAGGGAAGGTGGCTCTGAGACTGAGATACAGCTATCACGCACCTGTTTTCTTCATCCAGGCTCTGAAGAGGAAAGGAAGGCCATGCAGAAAGCTTCCTCCTTCATACGCCCTTCAGGAATGGTACCTCGTGCACGCTTCGCTTTAACTATGCCCGTGGATGACACGATCTCCAGGCCTGAGGTCCTGCAGGAGACGGTCTCCAAGACTGGGCTCCAGATTGAGATAACCAATAAAGAAGCTTTGTATCCTGGCAATCCCCTTGAACTGGCCATCACAGTGAAGACCTCTGCTCCTGGGAGCTGGACCATCAATCTTGCTGGCTCCTGCCAGCTGCGGTCCTATACTGGGAAAGTTGAGGGCAGCCTTGGATATGTCAAGGAGACCGTCAAGCTTGAAGGCAAATCTGGTAGGCACGGAAAGCTTGCTGTGTTCTATGGGCTAAGTAAAGTGGCATTCTAGGGCTTCACTCGAGCTGGTTCATAATAGCTCCGCTATAGGTCAGTGCATGGCTCTGTACGGCACGAAGAGCAGAAATTGCCTGCCTGCTACCTACCTCTCTTGTTACTGCATCTGGGAGTCTCAGTTATAGACTGGGATCCCACCATAGCGGGGACCAAAACGTGAAGGCCCTGTCCCTGCTGCAGCTTCAACGAGGTGGTTAGAAATACATCGGTGTGGGCAGACAGACGTTTTGATGGTGCGAGCAAGGTGTGCTGGAGTATCTCCCTCCCATCCTCCCCATGTAAGCACCAAAGATGCCACCACAGGCTTCCGGTGCATCCATATAGGTCAGATCTCTCACAGGATTTAGATGGCTGGAAATTTCAGCCTTTTTTTATTCTTGTGCTTGCCACTTTAATGTTGATCAGCTGGTGGTGATACTGGTGAGTGTTATTTTCTGTACTCTTCGCCCAAGCACATTTCAACCTCGTGGCTGCCTGCCTGGCTGATCCCAAGAGCTGTTTGCTGTTCATTGCATATCTTTGAGCGACCTGAGTTGCATTTATGATCCCCAGCAATATGTGACTGAAATTTGCTGAACAAGAGACTGAGTGATGAATAATTAACAGCATTTACTCATTCCAAGCGTGAGTCACTCTTGCAAAACAAAATCTTTGTCGCTGGTGATTGCTGAATGTTTTCACATGTATACTGTGGCTGTCAAAATGCATCAGGGTAGGACACAAAGGTAGCTACATATATTTAGAGAGAAGGACAGGCATTTTTTTTTTGCTTCCCAGAAGCCAGGAAGCCTTGTGGCTAAAGCAATGTTCAGGCTCCAGCGCTGTTGATTCCGGGGCTTTTCCGAGCCACTGGAAGTTTGTCCAGGCAATTAAAGATAAAATCTGAAGTGAAAGGAAAGCCGCTAATTTTATAGCAAGCAGTGCCTCAGAGAAACCCCAGGGGACACAGGCTTAAATGAACCCAACCTCACGCTCCTCTGCCTCCTCCCGAGTGCCGGGGCAGACGGGACAAGGGCTGCCAAGACGCTGGATGTGAGCCCGAGCCAGCGCTCGGCTTGGCGGGGAGATGGTGTGGGCTCAGCCGCCCTTCCCGCGGGCTGCGTGTGCCGGGTACCACTCGCCCAGCCGGGGTTTCCCCCCGAGGGGCCCCTGGGTCAGGCCAAAAGCAGGATGGTCTCAGCAAATACGCCTCATCCCACGCCCCRGGGCACCGGCCACCAGAGCCGACTTTGCCACCCAATTCCTGGGCATGTGATGAAGCACCAAGTTGTGTTTTCTCTCCTGCAGAGATTCAGGTCCCTCTGAAAATCGCAGCCGATGCGTACATGAAGATGCTGGCCTCAGTGGAAGACGAAGTGCTCGTCCACATCACCGCCATTGCCGAGGTCCAGGGGACGGATGACAAACTCACCAAGGAGACGACAATGAGCTTTGAGTACCCGCCCATCACCATCCAGGTGAGGCAGCCGCCAGCCCGACTCCTCAGGGATGAGGGTTAAAGCCCTGCTCACTGTAACACCAACGTGGTGTTAGCATTCCCAGGGGGATCTTCCAAACAGATCCCAGGGGGATCTGCCTCCTGGGATGCTCAGTCCTCAGTGTTTTATTTGGCTATTCAACCTTTATTTGAAGATTGAAAGCAGCCATGAAATTAAGATTTTATTGCCCCATCTAAAATGGACAGGCAGGGGCTACTGGAGGGAAGGGGATGGAAGAGGAAAGTTTGCATGGGGCCCATCTCCAACCCCACAGCTCTACTTCCTGAAGGAAAAACATGTTGAGAAACCAGAGAGAAGAGCTGGGAAAGCAGCCCGCAGGGCAGAGCAGACGGCGCTGCAGGAGGGTGGGAAGGATATGAGGGGGTTGTCCCCCACCGTGCTGGTGGTGAGGAGCAAACCTGCAGCAGCTCCGGCATCTTTATTACCCCTCTGATCCCCAGTATTTGGGTGTGTTTCTCTCTTTCCTTCTCTGCCAGATGCCAGAAACAGCCAAACTGAACAAGGAGTTCACCTGTGCCTTCATCTTCAAGAACAAGCTGAACGTGCCCCTGGACAACTGCAAGCTGCTGGTGGAGGGCTTGGGCATATTTAAGATGGCAGAGTTTGATGAGGGGTAAGAAGATGAGMCCAGTATGAAATGAGCGTGGCAGGACCCTGCTTTGTTTCTTTTTTTTTTTTTTTTAATTTCCCTTGAAGAAGCAGTTAGGGGATTTGGAGTAACAGGGCCCTTTGCAAGCTACGTTCGAAACCGCRCAATGTTTGGGCGCAGTGCACGCAGCAGAAAGACCCACACGGAGGTTGGCATGCTCAGGGCTTTTGGGCACGACAGGGGCTCTCCCTGCGCTCCTGCTGGGATGCCAGGTGCTGCCCAGCCAGCGTGAACACAGCTGCTTCCTTCAGAACCGAATTTAGCGTTTCAGCAGTATGGGGAAGTCTGGGGAAGGTCCCCAGGATCGCTGGGACCACCAGCCAGCGCCACCGTGCCAAGCCCCGCTTGCTGCACGTTGGTCACAGGAGAAGGGAAACACCCACCCTAAACACAGGCAGCAGCTATTTCTTTAAGCGAAACAATTCTAAAGTGGCAAATAAGAACTGTAACTCATGCTGGGACTATTTGTTTTTTCTTTCTCCTTAGGGATGTAAAGCCTGGTAGGATCATTAAGTCTGAAATCATATGCACTCCCACGAGAGTAGGAGAGAAGAAAATAGTAGCCAAGCTGACCTCAAMCCAGATCAAAGGGATCTCTGCGGAGAAGGCCATCACCGTCACCGAGTAGGATCGGTGCCTCAGCGGGGTGTAAATGGTGGCCTCACTAAATGCGTAGCACCGCTGCGTGTCTCGGGCGCTTCTTGCCTCCTTGATTGCTGGATAGAAATCTTRAAGTAAAGAGCAAAAATCCCATTAAGCTAAGGGAATTAAACTGAGTTAAAGGGCACAGTTGTGTTGATTGCAGTTAACTGTGATTCAATAAAAGCTGTTAAAATCGACTGCATAATTGGATTGTATGGTATCGCTGGGTTGGGATGGCTCTGAGCCCGTGGGGGGGACGTTCCCACCTCAGGCCAGGGATCGGAGCGCACGAAGGTGCTGGCTTCAGCCAGTGGTGGGTGTCAGCCCAGGGGGTGTTTTGCAGCTGCTTGGCTGCCCGGGCTGCCCGCGCTGCGGTCCTGCATGGGAGGCCACCCAGGGACCTCGCTGCACCACAGGCAGCTGCGCAGCTCAAGAAACATTTTAAATAAACCCCTCCTGGGCAATTCCCTCTCCCTCCCAGCTAGCCAGCTGGAGAATGTACTGGCATACGCTTCTTTTTGTCTTTAGATAAAAAAAAAAAGAGCAAACCTGGCACAGTCTCCCCAAACACCATTTTTCATACATCTTCCTCCCCTCCCACCCAATGTCTTTTGGGGGTTTTCAGGCACTTTTGAAAGAAGTACCATCTCCAGCACYATTACCGGTGCTTCCCTGGAAAGATATAACCTCCATCCTTCCCCCTCCACCCTGAATGCTGCTGGATTACGCTTTGGACCTTGATGGCGATCTACGTCTGGAGCTCTTCCAGCCATAGTCACATTGAAGGAGGCAACAGCTGTGCACAGCTGGAGCACACCTGGCCCTGCCGCTGAGCTGCACACCCCAGTACCTCCCGAGCTCACCGGTGGCAAAGGACGGCTCTGCTCAACAGCATCGCCGCATCATGGCCAGCAGCAGTCAGGCGCTGGGGTTTCCAGCATTTCCACAAGGAAAGAGGAAGTTGAGCCACACAGTAGTATAGGGGTTTGTTTATTTAAAAGGCAAATACTCAAGCATTAGGGCTGCAGAGTGGAAAAAAGAAATGGCGACGACACCTGGTTATGTGCCAGCCCATACAAAGAGAGGAGGAAAAAACAAAAGGAGGAAAAAAAAAAAAAAGGGAGGAGAAAAAAAAGAGGGAGGAGGGGAAAAAAAGGGGAGGAGGGGAAAAAAAGGGGAGGAGAGAGAAAAAAAAAAGGGGAGGAGAAAAAAATACAAAAAAAAAAAAGGTTTTGACCACTGCCTTGCATTTCAAACATTTAGGGAACACCCGGAGGAGCGTCCAGGTGGTGGCTGGGCCACAACAGGCACCAGGCTCCTCCGGCCTCTGCCACCCCTCTGCCCACAGTGTCCCGGTGCCCGGCGGCAGCACTGGGTCCCTGCAAGGCCACCTCCGGTGGTGGCAGGGCTGGGAGTGGGAGCTCCTCTCCGCAGGCAGAGCGGGCACAGGGTCCACGCACGGCGACCGCAGGGAAGGGAGGAGCAGGCGGTCCTTGGCGGATGAAGTATTAGTTCTTTAATAAGTACAATAGTGACCAGAGGCACAAAAAGGAGTTAAAAACAGCAAAATATATATATTTTCAAGAGATGTAAATTCTTTACTTGCATAGAAAACCTGCTGTAGAAGGTAAGATAAGAAGTACAAGAACACTTTCCACATCTGCCACGACCTTGTCCATCACGTATTAACACCTCGCACCGGAGCAGCGATGGGATCTCCAGCAGATTGTCGTACACCGAGTGCTCTCAAGGAGCACCTTCCCCAGGGCCTGGCAAGCCGGCCAGGACCATAGTAGCACAGCCTGAAGATGAAGGCACGATTTAACAAGGGGCAAGGAGYGCATGGAGGGAAGGGAAGGAAAACGGTGGGTTTGGTTCCAATTTCATGAAAATCACATTTGGTCTCAAGCTACCAGGTAGTCATTAAAGAAGGAGGTTTATGCCAGAGCTGTGGATAAACCAGATTTCTCCAACTTGTGAAGACTTTTACAATTTCTGACAGTTGCCACACTATACCGAGACAGAGAGGAGATACACCGAGGGGTACTGGAACTTGGGGGGGAGGAAGAAGAGGGGGGTCGAGGGAGACCGACAGCTAAGAGACACCAGAACAACCAATTTGCTGGACATAGGAAGTCATCCCACCAGGCCTTGGGGGGCACCAGAGCCGGGGCTGGGCTGGCTGCCCACGGCTCTGCACAGGGCACAGGGACATGCCCCAGTCTCTCACTCAGACTATAACTGCACTGTGGGAGGAGGGGAGATGGCTGTTCTGGCTCTCATCCCCCCTCTTCACACTGCTTTTCCATTTCAGCTATTAAAAAAAAAAAAAAGCCTAGAAATGCCAGCACCTGAGGAACAACACGAGAAGTGGGAAACAGAAGCAAAGGATGCCTGTCCCCATGATGAGGTGAACCAGGTTTGAGAGTGGAGGAGGAAATATGCTGTCTTCATCCACGCCTACCCGAAGCCACACAAGTGGGGTCCATGTCCCGAGAAGCATCACCAAAAYGCAGGGCAAGGAGGTCTCACCCACACCGATGTCCCCGTGCACTTGCCTCAAGGCAGTTTTCAACCATCAACTAGTTTCTCCCCCCAGGACCCCGTAGCACCATTCCCACTCCACAGACACGGCACTGGAGGCAGGGACATTAACCGGATGCAGAGGGCGAGCAGCAAGCCAAAATTAGAAAACATGAGCTAAAAAGGGCACTCTTACTTTTTCTCCTTCAACATCCCTATTGCTCCCTATGGGAAATCCCTCATAGATCTGCGTATATCCCTGATGTCCCCTCCTGTGGGATGCTGACAGAGAGGAACATAGGCTGGTGCAGGAGCAGGAGAGCTTCTTCCCTCACTATCACGCTGCTGCACAGAGCAATGACGTTCAAGACCTCATGTCTAAATGACGAGAGGACACCTCAATTCTCCCCAAATGCAGSGTGTTTCCCTTTACCAGAAAGGTTTTCATAAATACACAGGTCCTATGATTTTTTCTAAATCTATTTTCTGTTGAAAAAGAGGAGACATCCAGAGGGGGTGGGACGACTGTTTGGGAATACCCCCTGGGTTTTAGCCAAGCTGTGCTCCTAACAGTCACAGCACTCACTTTGTTCCCAGACCCTTCGCCAGAAAAAGGGACTGCTGTGGCAGAGGACAAGTCCAGGTAGCCCTGGATGTCACACCATTAATACACAGTAAGATGCTTTTTGGGGGGAAAAAAAGAAAAAAAAAACTTGCACAAATTCCATTTGGTATTGCTTCTATAAATAATAAAAACTTCATCTAGGTCTTTCACAATACCGTGCTTTCATCTCCAAAACTCCTTTCTCTTACTTTCGAGAGGAAGCAATCATCTTTGGTCCACGTTACAGGGGAGAGGGAGACAAAGTCAAACATGTCCTGTGGGGGAAAACCAGGAGCACATCTTTAAAATCCCGCAAAATTTACTGACAATTCAGCTAAGGGAGATGACGAGAAGAAAAAAAACCAATTGAAAACCAGTCTAAATTAAAACAACACTGACATCTGGAGCATGCCAAGTGTTTGTAGCGTGTTTGAATGCAGCGGCTACCGTCACCTCTGCGGGACTTTGCTGCAACTATTTCCACCTGCAGCGACGCCTTCTTTGAGCGATGCACGTTCCTTCTACGTGTTCACCAACCTTCACCAGGAGCTGGCTGCAAAATTAGTGTAAGGAAACCCTGCATAATGGCAAGTACTGATAGGACAATGTTAAACACCACTAAGATTAAGAGGCAATATTCATTCTCAACTAACTCTGGCTATTGAGGGGGGGGAAAAAAAAAAAGGAAAAAAAGAAAAAAGAGACATCTAAATTAGACAAGTCAAATGGAAAGAGCCAGTACCTCCATCACCAGGGCGCTCATGCCTCCCTCTCTTCTTTAACCGCAGAAACAGCCCCGGTGCCTGGCCTAAACCAGCTGCCTGCTTTCTGGGCTGCCGAGTTCAGCCAGGCAGCTCCCACTCCACGCGTCCTACGTGCTAACGAACCGCAGCCCCTGGGCGAAAGCTTCCCCCCACCAGCAGCTCCACCACCCAGCCAATATTTGCCTGCTCTCGGCTGTGCTGGCCGCAGGCGAATGCTCCCGCTGGCTCCAACACGGCTCAGCCAAGCACCACCAGTCTTGGGCAGCCCCGCGAGCACAGAGGGTTAAAATTTACCCCTGGAGATGTTTTGGAGCTCACCCGTCTGCTGCGTCCATAGCCCGGTATCCCACCTCTGCTAAGACCTGAGCATCAGCAGCTTTCATAATCCAGAGGCAGCATCCATGGGATGAGCTAAAAAGGATGCGTTTTTCAAGAAAACCTTTAGAGCTGGGCTAATCTGGCCATTGCACAGGGCTTATTATTTAGCCCTCAAAAAGGCTGTAAGAACAAAAGATTAACCAGGCTCCTTAGGACTGCACATTTCTGGGAGCTGGGACCAACCTATTTGACAATTATAAACTTTCCTTAAAGGCCAAGTAAGAAAAGCTCAATAAAGCAGCTGTCGCAGGTCCGAAAAGGAGCTTATGAATCTCACCACTTATAAAGCTTTCTCTGGAGATTTGCATTGCTTCTGCTAATGCTGTACCTGGCTTCCAGACAAATACTCCTGAATTTTTTTAATGCACCAAAAGTATGTTAAAAAACAACCCCTTAAATCTCCAGCAGAAGTAGTTATTAAAAAAAAACCTGAAAGCTGCTCTTGACATCTTGGAGGATGCTTTGCTTATTCATGTAACACTTGGACGGCAACGTCTCGAGCGAGAAACTGCTCGATTTCTTCTTGGGTCATTATTGCAGACGCAGGAGCTGCTGCCACCGCTTCGGCCGGCGCTGGGCTCTCGCAGTTCAGGTTTGAAAACGGATTGAACCAACCCAAGGAGAAAGCACCACCGAACGCCAGCTTCATTCCTTCCCAGCCGCTGATCTTCTCCCAGGTTGGCTTCTGATTTTTCAGACGCTCAATACCCTGCAAGAAGAGAAGAGTTTTGGGTCATCTCACATTCATAGCAGGTTATTTGTGCACCAAGCACTGTCGCACGTGCAAAACTGCCTCTCTACAACCAGGATGTTCTTCAAGTTTTAGTTAACAATGAAGACAGACGTCCTGCGTTACTGGGAGTTTCATCCCTGAATTTAACAACAAAACCCTAAACCAAGACCAAATTCATGGACAATCTGAATCTCAGTGACATACTGCGATACGAGTTGCTATCGATTTTTATTGCAAAGAGATGGCTTCTAAAAAGCCATCCTTTTTGGAAATGTGGATCTCTTATCCCGATGCTTTTTGAATCCCTTCAAGGAGTAACAAAATACAATTACAGCTTAAAGTTTCACCTTATTTGGGCACTTTTACAATAGTTCAGATACAGGCAAAATTCTGCAGCTTTTTCCAGTGATCAGGAATTCACCACAGCCACATCTAGGCTTGTCACTAGAAGCTGACATAAGAACAAGCTTACTCTGTGCCAATGAAGAGCAAATACTTAAGAACGCAACTTCCATTTAACAAATTGTCAAAGACAAATCACAACGCAAGCTGGATACCCGCTGGGAGGTGAGGCAATCTGTATAGGTGGAAGAGGAGGTCTCAAAGCAGGACTGAAGCCTCGGTTAGTCAATATTCTGATTCACTCTACATCCAGGAACATCACTTTTAGTAAAGCAAACATTTTGATTGTATTTAAATAACAGTTCCATCAAATTTGGGCAGTGACATTTTTTCCTGGTAGTCTTCTCCATGTAGAAAGAAGGAACTAAGATTATTTTTTTTTTTAAGGCTACCGCTACGTGAAATAGGGCATAATTTTCTTATGCCCATCTTCTGCATCTTGTAAGAGAGGAGTCAAATCTACAGCAGTGTATGATATGCTCACGATGATATATAAGCAACCACGTAGAAACTCTGTTCTTAGAGAAGCAACGATACTGGAACCAAGTTTTGAGACACTCAAGAAAAGGAAAAATGAGCAAATTCAGTTAAAACCATTTAAAAGAGCAGTTTTAGAAGAGCTGGATGAAAAATACACTTGCCACGTTCTAATTCTGCAGGTTTTCCCTAATGACCCACAAAACATTTCAAAGCTTTGCGGTGGGGGGGAAATGAATACACGCAGCCGCTCAGCAGCACCACAGCTGCACCTGCAGTAAGCCTTATAAATAACATGACATTTTAATACAGCAGCAGCTTGGTTTTGCAGTAACATTGAGTCAGCATGAGCAGGCCCCGGAGGAAACACATGATAAGTCAAAGAGTTACGTGCAAAGGTTTTGTGAGCTTCATTCATGCCCCATTTCTCGTGCTGACTTAGCAGAAATCCAGCAGTGAATGCGCAGAAAGAAATGACGCAATACTGAAGCTGAAGAATTTTGGGAAAAATTCAAGCCCTGAAGCACAAATGCACATCTCGCAACGCTAACCACAGGCAACGTGTCCCTTTGCACTGCTCCCAAGCTTGCAAATGCGTGGCTTCAACTGTTCCGGGGAAAACCCCCTGCAGCCTCCGGCCCCTTGGGACGAGGCACCGGGCGCTGCCACGGCCGGTGCCAGCCCTCACCTCCCTGCCGGGCAAGCCGGGAGAGGGGCAGCRCTTCTGCAGGGCAGAGCAGAGCCTTGGCAAAGCGTTCTAGCACTACCATGCGCTTTTCCTCCGGGATATTCCAGTTCCAGTGCCCTGCGGCCGTGAGGCAGACGCTTTTGCAGCTTAAAGCGGAGGAAGACCTTTGGTTGTCAGCTGCTCCTTAGCAAACTGCAGAGGTTTCTAATGCGTTAGTACCAAACCATCACCACGGCTGCAGCATTTATCGCGTGAGTATCTAGAGAGAAAGAAAACAACTAGCATGGACATGAGGAAAAACAGACACCAAGCACTGAAACCCTTCCCCAGCAGCACAAGCTTTAACCTCAGTCACGTGCGTAATCCGGTTCGATCCATGCTGCCATCGAAATCGGGACTAAAGATCTTGAACACTTCTGGGCAGCAACCCCTCTCTTCCCTCCCCAAAAAACCATCGTTCACCTGCTCTGAACAGTACCTGCTAACCAAGGCGATAAGCAAGGTCAGGCTGAGGTTGTACTAATGCCAGATTACGGAGCAGTTAATCGGAGCAGGCAGGGGCATACTTTCTCTCTCCCAGCCTGACCTCACTAATCCCTTCAGGGCACGTATTGAAAAATGAGCAGAAGTTTTAAAAATTGTCTCCTCGTCTAATTTTGGCTGCCTGCCCCACGGTCAGTAGGGCATGAAGTTATGCCTTAAAAAAAATTTAAGGGGGATAGAAGGAATGCACAACTGTTGAAGACAATTTAATGAAWTTTTTTTTTAAATATATTTACCCAAAATCTCTCACCATTATTTTAGAAAGAGAGAATTTTGTATTTCAAATTAAACCAACACCAGTTTCTCTTTCCCGTCATGCAGCTATTTCACTTWAAAAAAAAAAAAGTGCTCAGAAAGCATCATCTTTCAGTATTCCAAACGACCTAATTTTGAACAAATACTGAGACGTTGAGGTACAACGTTGCCAAGGCAAGGGGACAGTAAGACAAGGTTGAGCAGTTAGCACTGCGATGCTGTAGGATATACCCCGTTTCTCCCACTAGTCCCCTCAGCGTCTGCTCCTGCGCAGAGCCGGAGGAGGATGCTGGGCTGCGTGGCCTGACCCCGAAGCAATCTGCAGGACAGTTCTCGCGTGTTAGAAGAAATGCATTAGTATCTTTTCATACACTTTTAAAATGCAAAAGGAAAGAGCGAACAGAGCAGGCAAGCATTGCAATTTGTCCATTAAGGGGAAAACACAGGAAGCGTTCTAGCAGAAATCATGACGAAGGCAGACTTTCCCTCCAGCAGTTCCTTGCACTCCTGTCTGGTTGGAGCACCGCTTAGCTTTTCAAAAAAGTACCCTGCCTTCGCTCGAGTTCGTCCTTCGATTTCTCTTAGCCACGCTAAAGCAGAACTAGCACCCGAAATCAGGTAGTCCTGTCCGAGAAAATACTTTCCATGAGCAAATCAGTAAGTCTGCCTTTCTCATATTAATACTGACCCWCATGTAATATCATTCAAATTCCATCAAATTGCACCACCAAGTTGTACAGTGCAAGTAAAACCGAGGACGCCCTGTTACCGAGACACACAAACAACAGGTACCGAGGGACATCTCTGTAAGCTGCGATGTCTCAATTAAAACAAAACCAGTTTGACTGAAAATATCAATACCTTATAACGCTGCTTAACAATGTGCATTTGTTTGAAACAAGGAAAACTGAGTAATTACACATTTTTTCACAATGGTCAAAATGCCAGAACAACGTAACCAATCTTCCTCCAAAATGCATAGTGAATAAGGGTAATTAAAATACACCAAAACTGGAATGTGCACCAGTGGAATTTATGATCAAAACAATTTTTAAAGCAATAAACTGTACAGAGAGATGCATTCATTTATTAATTGCGTAGGTGACTAACGCCTCTCCCCCTGCCCAATACATTTGATTTTGCATCAAGACAGTTTTAGGGGCAGATTCTCTACCAGTTCAAGTTACCACCTGCACGTGCCTCACCGGCTGAGCTGATGCTGGCCAAAGATCCAGCCCTTAACTATGAAGCTGGGAGCATTCTCTGAAAAACACCATTGCATATTCAAATAGAGCTACATGTTTATTAGCAATAGCTTTCCACTGTCAGCAGTATCAGCACTATAGAAACAAAGCCTAAACTTCTCCTGATCTTTTCTTCGTTAAGGAAACGTGTATGCAAAGGCCACGTTCCCTTCGCAGAACCTTCTCACCGAGGGACAGGGCAGCCTGCGGCTCCCTCCGTGCAGTCCTGCAGCAGAGATCTCAACACACTCCTGACGATCTAACCCTGAGCAAGTAGGATTGCAGAGGCAGCCCGTTTACACAGCAGAGCGGTTACTGACAGCCACTTCCAAGGGGTGAAATAAAACCACTGATTAACAGATCAGTATATTACCGATTAGCTCATTTTCAAACTCTAAAGTTGAACATTCAGTTAATTAACCTTTATATCCTTCTGCCTGCTTGTGTAGAGAAGTGAAAGTTCAGAAAACCATTACAGATTTTTCCCAACGTTTGAAGTGATGAAAGAAAATAAGAACAGCAAACAAGTTTTTGGAAAAGTTTTATTGCATTTGTTTTCCATATGGAAGCATTGACAGATTGAAAAGATGCAGCATTCACATTACTTCCAAAATGACACATCCATTAAATTTCTTCTCCCCTGATTTCCCTCCCTTCCCCCATGGCTTTGAAGCAGTCTAAACAGGTCATTTTCCAAAAAAATACCATTTTATTTTAAACCAAGGAAAGAAAAGATTCCTTGGAAGTCATGGACACAGCTGATTTGTATTTTTCCTTTGTTTGCAATTCATTTGATGAGCCCATGGGAGTCATGATCCAAAAATATAACAAAATTTCTGCCTGAACGCAAGATGTCAGTTGTAGTTATGAATGGTTTAGCTCTACCCGTTTTTGGAATGCCTTCTGTCCCTCCCACTTTCATCACCACACAGTCCATAACAGTATGCATGCTCCTTACCATCAATATTTCCCACTTTAGAACACTTACACATATACGTGTGCGTGTTTACACACATACACATGTATGCATAAATATGAGAAAAGATTTACAAAGCTCTAAAACAGGGCAATGCTAAGAATATAGAACCAATCACCCTGGTACACCTACACATCCCATCAATATTAGTCTTTATAGTAGTCTGGGCATTCATGTCAGTTTTTCACATTAACACTGTTTAGCAGGCATTGCTCTAACAACTCATTTACCAAGACAAACACACACAAACAAGATGATTCTGCTACTCTAAACACTTGAAAATTAGGTTTCTTTCTTTCCTGCAAGTGTAAGGCATTTAATAATCCAAAGAGTTTTCTAAATCTGCCACAGTTACCCTAAGAGGGCAACAATTTCCTGCGCACAAGGGAGGGAACAGGCAAAATAATGCCAGAAAGATGGAATCAGTTCTGTGGCCGGAAGGAAAAAGGAGGGTGGGGTGGGAACTGGTGTTGGCAACATTTGTTTTAAGTACTTCAACCGTATGCGATCACCAGGTCAACTGGCTCTCTTGCTGTGTCGCGTTCTCGTCTCGCACCTTTTGGTAAGTGAAGTGTTTGCTTCCTCGTTCAAGTCCACTTATGAAAGAGCAATGTGCTCCTTCAGGAAGTCCAAAGGTGTCTGTGTAGGGCTGTTGGCACTCATGTCTTCCACAGAGCTCATCACAGTCAGGAGACAGCATGAGAATCTACTCAGAAGAGGTCGGTCACAACAGAGAAAGAGGATCCCCTTCACATTAGTTATGCCATACAGAAAGCAGAGAGAAACAAAGGCCAGTAAAGTTAACAAGATTAAAAAAAAAGAAAGGGGAAAGAAAAAAAAAAAGAAAAGCAGCAGCAGTTTCAGCCAGAGATATAGAATTATCTAAAATTGTGGAATACAGGGCTTTTTTTTCTCTGCAATTATCAGCCATTTAATAGACATAAAAAAGTTTGTTTTGCTTTTTGTTTTAAACATTCATGGAAAATTTGTAACAGTAGTGCTGTAATATGTTTCTATTTTAGTGGAAATGCTGGTCAACAATTCCTCAGACCACATACTGGTACGGGTCTGCTTTTCCTTGGTCTGGTGTTGCGAATGGGCTAAGCCATGCTATAGAGAACGGATGGCCAAATACTGCTTTCATGTTCATCCATTTTGTTTTTTTAGCCCATCTTCTCTCTTCCTTTTTCAACTGTTCTATTCCCTGAAAACAGAAATATCACATTTTCAGTCAAACACTCAGATTTTGTAGTTCTGGATTTGGGGAAAGGTCTACTCTCAGTTACCCCTTATCCAAAGGATGGAGTAAAAAAAATAAAAACACATCTATACTGCCTTTCCTTTTCTCCTCATTGTTTTATACTAAAAAAATATTAAGGATAGAAAGTATTCCTTGGAAATAAAATTACTTTCACTTTGTTCAGGCCTAGATATTTCACAAACCTTTTAAGACCTGCCCTCCAATTGCCTCTGATGTCAATTAAAAACCCACCACCTAAAACCAAACAAAAAGTATGTGCTTTAATGGCTGAAAGCATTATCTGCTAACCAGATGGAAAAGTTTTAGAGAAAAACATTATAAGCTTGCAGACAAAAAAAAAAACCACCCACAAACCCAAAGATAATCTCTATAATGCTCCCAGATTCACCAAGCAAGTTCAGGAAGTGCCCATGGCTCAGTGTAGCTGAGTCTACCTGGTGCCTCTTCATGTTTCATTAGAATCACTGCTAAAACATGCATGGGCTGACAGCAGGGAGAAAGGGTTAAATAAGATACCGATTTGAGAGAAATCACTGGCATTGTTTAGTAAAGGTTAGAGGGAGAACAAAAATAAGCCATCAAGCAATCAGCTGAAACATTCACTAGTCAATCATTAAAAAAAAGTAAATCTCTGTATTGTGTCTAAAACCCACCAAGTGAATTTGGTCTTTCAGGAAAGCTATGCCTGGCTGCCACAGAAGCAAAATGAACGAGTGCAGTCATTGGAGAGCGTTATTCTTCCACGGACAGCAGCAGCAGGCAGATCACTCTGTTCTTTAACTTTGGATCTTTTGCAAGGTAAGCTTCTCCTGACCTATATGTCTCTGCCATGCTACGGATTAATGCACTGTAATACATGTGTGTGTCTCAAATTACCAATTCTGGGAGCTCTGCAGAACACAACATGGGTCAACTGGAAGAGTTGTGATGATCCCTGGTAAATGTCACCTCTAGAGACAACAGCAAAATGCTAGGGCTCTGGGTCCCTTCAGGCAGCAAAGAACCATCCCGGTGGAACAGCATACACAAGATGGGGAATGAAGTCCCCCAGTGACTGGAAGAGGAATGTGAGAAAGGGCAAGACACAGCCCTGTCTCTAAAATGTGAAGTAAAACACTGCAAGAGACCACACCAGGAAGAATTTCACCTGGAAATATTCCTCTGCTCAAAACAGATTGCTTGCCAGACACAGCTAGCTCAACGCTAGCAAATCAACAATGGGACATTCCACAGAGCAAAATCCTTACTGGTACATATTAAAAAAGAAAACAAAAGTGAAAACCCACAACCCAACAGAGGGAGACGATATTTCAATATTTTAGATTGCAGCATTGTTCCTTTAACATCTATGAGTTCCCAGAATTTGAGAGGAAGGGAAAATTGGGGGACTTATTTGCATGCCCAGCTGTAGGAAGTAGCTTCTAAAAATTCTTGACAGGTTTCAAAGATTGAGAAATTCAGATGATTTCACAGGCAGCATTCCTAATTTACACATTTATTGATAAACTCAAGCTCGGTAGGATCTTGTTGTTCTGTACGACACTGTACTTCTTCCTGGGGCTCTCCCCAGCAGAAAGAACAGCAGAAGTCTTCCTCTGAACACTGAAGAGCCACAGTGCGAACATCAGCCTCTTGCAGAAGCCAAGCATTAAAAAACAGTACTGCAAAAAAGACTCAGGAGCGATGGGCTCTTACAGTCTATAACGCCAGTCATAGCTCTCCAACGGCAGCAAAAGTACCTATTCTAGCTTCAGCTGGCCATGGGCAAACAAGTGAAGGGGAAAGAAAATGAAAGGAGGCAGGGAAGGAAATTGTCACTCTTTTAAGACTATCACTTCTCTTCAATCACTCCAGTTAATTCCAGTATCTGAGCATGCTTGGTGAAGGCTGGCAGTATTCACAAGTGTGGGAACATCCCCAGGAGTCACCAGCTCCATCTTTACAGAAGTGGGCAAATGCAGGGATATACGATGGACTGCAACACTACTATGTAACCTCTACTATGCCATCTTTGAATTGTGGATGACATGGGGTCTTTGCAGCAGACTGTACCCAGCAGGTTTTCATGCGCCTACTCCACTCCCTTTTCCGTCAGGAAGGAGTTTTTTGAACTGTTTAACAAGCAGCTAAAACTGGAAATCATCTAGACTAAAAGAAGTGTGCGTGTGTGTGCATACATATTCCTCCCTCACCTACTCATCTTGGCTTTCCAGCACATAAAGCTGTAAATAGTGACACCAGGGGGGACACAGCTGAATTTTAGACAATACCAATGTAAAAGCACTTCTTGAAGGAAAAAGTTCTCGAATCCACAGGGACAAATACTCTCTACTGAGTAATCCCAGTTACCAATGCCTACCTTATCAGATATATTGTCAACACAGCATCCCAGCCAATACATAGGTGTACACTGCTTCTCACAGCAACCTTCAGAGAGCACAACCCGGCACTGTGCTACTCAGTTCATTACACTGGGTCTTTCCTCAAAAGGTACACATAACGAACTCCCCGTGCAATGAGGTAAAACCCTGTAGCCCTTCACTGTTCATACAAACGGTGAGAGAGACAGGGTAAAGGAGAGAGTGTGTGAGACACCCACCGTTTCATCAGTGCAGATGGAGTGTACTTGGGTCCCAAACATAACCGAGGTGAAGATGAGAAAGAGGAGAGCCTCGAAACACAAGAGGATGAGAAGAATCACTGTAGTTGGTGGAGAGAAGGAACTGCATTCTGCGAAGACAAAACAACAGAGTTGGAAGGGGAGAGATCAGGTAATGCAGCAGCTGCAAAACACCTGCTAAGCCGTGAGTTTTCCATACTCAAACTGTCAAAATAAATTATATGATCACCATTCTCAAAAAGGTGCATCCTCTGACATTCTTGAGGATATTCAACAATGAAATGATCACTCCTGCAAGTTTAAAAAAAAGCAAAACAAAAAAACCCTGCAATACTTCAAGAATGCAACTTTCTTTTCCATTTAGGTGTTTCCCCAGCACACTGGCTAGGACTCCACTCCATTTCACCTGTAGCTTCTCTCTTAAACCTTAATCTTAACCGATTTTCCACAGTGATAAAGTCCCATTAGAAATTTCAAGCTGGTGGTCAGGACACAAGGATAATTATTTCTGTAGCACCAACAGAAAATCAGAGTATGCTTCCTTTCATAACTGCTCTAAGTCATAACCTAAAGAAGGGCAGATTAAACTAAATTCTTATTTTTCCTTATACTCTATAGTGCAAACTCAAGCAAGAGCTGAAAAAGTCTGAGAAGGTAACTATAAAAGAGGAGCAGAAGAAAGGAAGAGGAAGGAAAATGTTATAGGGCAAAAATCATAGTGTTGAGTGTTGTAAATGTCAGAACATCTCCAGATTTTTCGAAATCCAAGAATGAGTATCACCAAAAAAACCCCATTTTTCTCATGAGATATTAAACTTTAACATATACACCATAATCAGGGGCTAACACAATCAGCACAAATCCAAGGCAGCTGGAACAACAGACCCATCTCTCATAACTGCTCTGTTCTGCCACCTCAGCCTGGGACAGGCGGGAAAGTGCTTCCCCCCCAGATACAGGCTCTGAGAAAGCGGACAAAGGAAATTATCTTTTGATGTATCCTTTCCCCCTGGCCACTGTAATCAAATCCAGACGTTCTCAGTGACAGCTGGCAGCTGTTTTACAAAGTTCTGAACTGCAGAACAACCTTGTCAAATTCAGTTCATAGGTGTAAATGTACCCATCCTCTGCAGTATTATAAACTAAAACTGGTCATTATATTGAATGACACAACTGAAATTCCAAGAAAACCGAAGCTAATGCTCTTCCAAAAAAATCCACAAGCAGCACATACATCTGCACACACATTCTTTGACAGCTTGCTGTTTGACTCAGCATTACCTAGAGGATTTCCTATATCCATTTGTGTTTTTAAAAACACATCTCAACTGGCTTTGTGAAAATTTACTCACTGGCTGCTACAGAGTGAGGGCTGAGCTTTTTATTTGTTTGGGTGGTTTTTTTTTTTGTGGAAAGGAATTGTTTGTTCTTGTGAGGGTGGATTTTTGGATCTGAGTTAGCATGTTTTCCTGGCAGTCTTGCAAGAATGATTCACATTACCCTTTTAAAAAAAGCACACGCATTCTTCTTATCTTGTGTTGGCATTCAGAAAATGAGTGCTGTGTTCATGTCAACAGTAGATTATCGCACACATACTATCACACATACACACATACATCTCAGCTTCTCCCTAGGCAGTATCAGGCTTAAGTTGAAACAGGACTTTTCAGGACAGAGATCCCAGCAGGTCAGAAAGAATTACAAAGTTCCAGGATTGATCATTAAAAAAAAAAAAAAAAGATAGCACAGCAGAGCCCTGATAGCATTCTTCTGAAACCAGCATAAAAGGAGTTGCCTTACAAGCAAACTACATTATAAGGTGTTCTTCATAGGTTAATCTGGTATTTTAATGAGATATTTCATTAGTACTCACTTGTCCAGTCTTCTTCAAAGCAATATAAGAAGTGAAATCCCACCATGATTAGAGCATGCAGGGAAATCAGTGCTATATACATCTGAAAAATAAAGGACGTAATATAGGTATCAGGTAAGTTTAAAGACCAAAATGCTAAATCTTCCAAACACTTCAAATAGAGCAAAGTGTTAAGACTTCAAAAAAAAAAAACAAAACCAAACAACAAACCACCCCAAAAACCACCAAGCCCTGCCATCCCAGCTAAACAAGCACCCTGAAGCTGGCAAATGCCAAGACTACACAGACTCATTCTGGCCTTACTAACAGCTCTGAGTGCACAGGAGGGAGACTGTTTAATTCAAAACCAGCTGGACACAAAAGCCAGCCTCCTGCGCCCCAGCACGGCCTTCCACACAGCTTGCTGTCCTTATCTCCGCTGAGTACAGTGCAACTTTCAGAGAACAGCAACTCTCTAACATCAAGGTATCACGTTGTCAAAGCTTACATCCTTGCTCTTGAGAACACTATAGCTTCCCAGAGAAACAACAGCTAATTTGTTTTAACCACAAAAACCACTTTATCTATTTTCCAGCATGAGGTTTCAGAAAAACAATATTATTTTTTTTAGTAAGTATTTTTCCCCGAGGCAGACACTGGCATGGAAAGTTTCTCTCAAGCTTTAATACTTTGTACTTAATCCTTTTTGTTTTAAATTAGGTCTTAGCTTTGTAACAAAAAGCTTTAAACTATATGCAATTCTACACACACACTACAATTTACCAAGACAGGGCTAAAAAGATGACTCTCCTGAACCAACAGACTCTGACAGAGGTCGGCAGATATTAGAAGTGAGAGAGATTTTGTTACAAGCAACGCCTGTGGAAGCAGTAAAAGGTGATAGCAGAGTATTTTGTATTTCCTAGCAAGTTTAGCATGGTGCTGTTCTTTCACCTCCTCAGGTCTCAAAAAGAATAACCAAGAACAAAACCAGCAACCCTTATTTTGTTTCTCTCGACTACATGAAGTGTTTAATACAGCCTGCTTGAAAGTAGATGTCAGTTCTAACAGAAATCCTTTTGATAGGATTAAAACACCTAGCTCACCCGTCGTGGTGAAAAAACCCTTGCTCAAGGGAAAGAAACGGGATTTGATTTGTTCTGTAATCCACATCCTAACAAACCACACCACCTTTCCACTTAACTGAAAATCTCCCCCTTTTTACTTGGTAATATGAGAACATTCTTCCTCGAGTCTACAGATGTCTCAAAAGATTTATTAATAAAACAGAGCATCACTGAAACTCAGCCTTGTAATGTTCACACTACTCCCACGGGGTATTTGCAGTTCACTTTGATGAAACAGATTTCAACCCTTCCATAAATATGTAGTATTCAGGTTTGCACTCCTGTTTTCTTACTCATGATGCCACAGATATAGTACAAAAAGTCAAACACCACCTTGGTTTTCAAGTACAAAAATAAACCACCTGCAAGTAAAAGGTGGGTAATTCTTGCCAAAGGGGATGCAGACTTCCCACTCCTCGCTTAAGATGTGGCAACAGCTCTTATTATATGATCCCACACAGGTACTCGTACAACTACAACATTTAGGCACCCTACGTACGGCCTGCGACCCTACCAGCCACGGTACGTTGTAAAAGGATGGCCCACGCCTCAAAGAGCTCGACGCCACAATAAACTACTCGCATTACGAAATAGCATGCTGAATAACTGTCAACACAAACCTCGCAAAACCCTGGCAAATAGTTTCCGTGATGCCTTTTCCCCCGTTGCTGTGTTGTGTGTGTTCCCTAATTGGCGAAACAAAGTCTGCAACAGTTCCCTGTAAAGTTGTTAGGAAACAAGAAAAAAAAAGCAAGCCAGCCTTTGGAGCTGCTTCACACACAACATTTCAGTACTGCCCACTGGACAACCTCAAACACCACTTGCAAAATACTTACTGTAAACAGTACGAAGTACTTCTGGTTATTCTCTCCTACACAGTTATTGACCCACGGGCAGTGATGGTCCATTTTCCGAATACACCTCTTGCAAACACTGAAAGAACACAGGTCTTTATTTATAGCACATTTCATTCCAGGAATACAAGATTTCACAGGGGTTTGGGGGACACRGAAATTAAAGGAAAGAATGAGAGGTGAAATTTAAACCTAAGTAAGTTTACTGATCACCACTTTATATTTGTGGTTTGCTCACTTGGCTATGTCTGTTCAAAATGAACCATACAATACCAAATCACCATTGTAAAAAATTAATGCCAAGTAAGACACATCAGCATAATATTCATATCAGTGGTTCTGCCAAAATAGGGTTTGAACAATACATTCAGGCAGATGGAAAAAATCTGTGATTTAGTTTCGTTTTAACCTATTTGGTCTGTGAAAATGCCCACAGATAAAAACCAAACAAAAACCAGAAAGATATGAAAAGCAGTGATGAATAAAGATATTTTTCCAGAGTTGCTAATAACAGACTAAGGTTTGTTTACTAACATTAGCTGGGAGCAGGAACTTGCAAAAAAGAAAATTAAATAAAGCATTAGAAAAGGTAACTTGACATCAGGGTAAGCCACACACTAGCATAAAACAGCTGTGGCAGTCAGTCAGGAAGACAGTACCACAATATACACTCAAGGTAAAATTAGATGTTAAAGCACTTCACAAAACCAGACTAATAAAATCAAAATTCAAATTCTTGCCAGCATGCACATTGTGGCTAGAAGTCAAATAATTAAAAGATTATTACTTTGTCTGAACATCATTCTCTTGCTTAGTCAGTAACTGCTTCAACTCACATAATAAAGGAAGCCTTTCTCTCTGCTGCTTTCTCATATGATAGGAGACGAAAGGCAGTCTCCTGATACCACATCGCACAAACAAGCACAGAAATCAAATATGAAAAAACACAAAACCCCAAAACAAACAATAGACCCAGAAAGGAAATAGCCATTCCAGAACAATTCTGGCAGACTGAAACAGAAAGGATCGAGGGCTCTGCTAATTTTATTTTTCTTCTTATAACAAAAGAGTATTTTGACCTTAATATAAACAATAAACTTCAACACCCAAATGCTTAAGGAAAACTCAAGCAAAAACATAAACATGTTCTTATGAGCAGGTATGAGTAAGTAACAGCAAACCTCTCCGTCAGAACAGCCTTGCACTCACCCTGCACGGCGGGAGGGGGTAACGCCCCAGGACCCATGCCATGCCTGAAACCCAGACGAGTTGCTATAGCCCTGATCCTAAGCGAAAGGTTGGCCCGGCGGGCCCCCGCCTCTCCGCACGGGCCCGATGGAGAGCTGCTGCTCCTCAGGCAGGGACGGGTACCCTGCGACCTGCCAGCCCCAGGTGCAGCGGACAACAGGAGAAGCCTCGTTTTGCTAGAATAAGCAGCTTGAAATTATTTTTGAGCTACATGGGGACTAAAATCAGCTGGCACAGTAAAAACAATTTATCTGCCAAATAACGTCATACTTCATATGACAAGTATCAATTACTGATTTAAAAAAAAGGGGGGCGGGGGGGGGAGAAGGCGGGGCAGGTGGTGTAAAGCAGGAGGATGACTCCCTGTGGTCTAATTTACTTTGTGCAGACACRCAGACACTTCCCTTAGGCTCTGAAACAGGTAACTACCCAAGCAACCTCTTCAATTGCTCCTGGGTCCTAGTTCCCCAGAGGGACAACCTGAAGCAGCCAAGCCAAAGACGTCCTTCCGTGAAGGAGGTAGCAAAGGCTGAGAAGAGCGTTTTTATTCCATGCATACATACCAAAAGCAGTTGGATGAGAGGCAGAACGTGAAACTAGCTAGTGGGAAAGGAAACTCAGAAACTAAGACTGAAAACCATAGGCAGCAGGGATTGCCCATACACAGACATGCTCCCCCTTCTCAACCACCCAGCTTCCAAATGCTGGAAGGAGTAGTTTGTTGGGGATGGAGGACTCACAGAATAGCATATGAATCAAAACGCAGGTCCTCAGGCATACAGCTAGCAGTACCTCCCGCTGATGCATATGTACAACCTTGATGTGTGGAAGTCCAATAAATCCCTCTACCCCACAAAAAAATAGGTCCCTCGGGCATACAGCTAGCAGTACCTCCCGCTGATGCATATGTACAACCTTGATGTGTGGAGGTTCAATAAATCCCTCTACTCCACAAAAAAATGTTTGAAGATTCTCAACAGCATCAGTGCTCAGTGGATCAGCTTCTCAAATCTTAATGTCTATAAAGTTATCTTAAAGCGTAGAAATAAGGGCCATGGAGATGAGGTTTTCTGTTTAGCCAAAGAGTCTTTTTCATTTACCTACACTGTGAGTCATCAGCAAGACAGCATTTTAGATGCGAAGTTTCATTCATAATTGAAGAAGTGTCAGAGGGGATTTTACAGTAGCATTAATAAGTGATAGGCACGATCACATTGCTCCTGCTGAATAACGAACTCCTGATTTGGATTAAAATAAAAAACCAACAAAAAAAGAAAAATGTTTGCAAGCTAAAGGTCTGAAAGTAAATATGAAAAATGCAAACAGCAGAACAAGTTTGTTCAGCTCAATACCACATATTCCCCTCCCCACAAGACCCCTGCATGAATCAGCAGTAACCATGATAAGAGTTCTCTCCGTATGTATTGGTTTTTGGGTAGGTAAGGAAGGGACACCAGTGCAAACTCATTAATTACTTACTGGAAAGCAGGTTCACTTGCTTTAAAGGCAGAGGAGAAGGAACTACTTTAGGAAGTAGTTATTTTTTTGCTCGCTGCCTTTAGTACTAAAAAGTTCACTACCACTTACTTTCTTCAGGGAAGTTTATCCCACCAGAAAAAGGAAAAGACGTGACAGATCAGTAGGCATACTGATCTATCACAAAGCACAAACCAAAGTCACAGTACTCAAAGAAAATCTGGAAGTTGGAACTCCTAAAAAATATATACAGTTACCTGAACTTTATTTTTAACTTAAGTATCACTTCTAAGTAGCATCTACAGTTAGACAAATGGGTTTCTGAATAAAAACAAATATAGAAAGGACACTGACCTTTTGAGAGACATTACATTTCACGGATTTCTATGCATTCTGGTATATAATGTCTCTTTTTAAGTCACGTTTACATGAAAATTTATGGAATGTCAATTACAGGTCTGGTGTCAAGGCTGCATTCATTTGAAGTGTTCCTCACTTTGCAAGAAGTGGCCCCAGCCTGCTATAGATGAAAACTTGTCAGAAAAGGCCTGAGATTTTTTCAGAGAAGCTTGAACGTATCTTGCGCTATTGGCAAGAGAATTTGGATGCCAATTTCAGTTTAACCACTCAAGTCTCAGATTCCAACAACAATTTGGATCAAGGCACACTGGATAGTTCTTGAAGTCTTGATAAAAGAGCAAACCTCAGAAAAAACTTTACCTGCAATGATGTGCTCTGTCAGGTTTGATGCTACAACACTTTGGGCACTTGTAAACCACCTGTCCTGGCTTTAGCTGTAAACTCTCGATGAACTCCTTTGTGGCATTACCTTTGGGTACAGCACCCTGCAGAAAAAAAAAACAAACCAGAAGATTAACCTCTGGACATTACAAGTGCTAAGAACAATACGATGACTTAAAACTATGGGAGGGGAGGGAAGAGAAAGAAATAAAAACTTCCCTAAGATCAACAGTTTCAGGAAGAGCAAGAAGATTAATAAAAAAAATTAAAATGAGGTCCTAATCTATGGAACCACATACTTAAACATCATGCTGGTGGTTTTTGCTTTTTTAAACATCAGTAAATCCTCACTTAAGCAACTAGTCTTTTGTAATCCTATAGTAATCTTAAAATACTTAAGAATCTTCATCCATCTATCAACAAATTTATCATGCCAGTATTTCATATCACAAACTGGAAACTGCAGATGTTTTATTCCAGTAGAAGCAGCTACTTCTGAAGTATCACTGTGTACACTAAGAGTTGCTGGTAAACGCCTCATGTATTTATAGCTATGCTTCCATTGTGTATTTGTTATTTAAATTAGGGTTTAACATTCAGTGAACACTAAGAATCCTCCCACATGATAAGACTAAGGAAAACATTCTCAGCTGTGCAATTTCCACTTTATAATATATGTCTTTAAACAGGTAACGTATTGCTGCTGCAGGAGCCTCAGTTCAAGAGTTTCCAGCCTTTCTAGGACTCCAAAAAAAAAAAAAAAAAAAAAGTCATGAAATGTGCTGTATGAAATCGGTGCTGGTACACTGGCACAAATGCACCTCTGTGGATGTAAGGCTTTTATACTGAAATAGAAACAGGGATGTAATTTTTTTAACAGATTTCTGATGGAACAATCTCTTTTTAACACATCTATACAACCTCCCAACAGCAATAAACAGGAACAATACACATCAATGAGAGAACTGCACGTTAAACCAGTACTATAAGGCTTTCTTGAGCAGTCTTTGGGTTTTTCCACAGAAACCTCCCAACAGGCCCGACCAATTTAAAAATTACCAAGACCAATTTCCACAAAATGCTACAACTCATGTTCTCTCTCTTTAGTATGCAGCAAAGCTCAAAACCTTAGGAACATTTTTAGCAAGAACCCACAGGAAGCAGTTCCTGAAAAGCATGACACACGCTATCAAATTCTGAAGAATTCAGGTATTCATTTATTTATAATAAGAATTCTGTTTGCCTCAGCAGTGCTTTCTGTTTCATTCTGATCCTAGACATGCCCCTGCTTCTCCATTTTCCCGCAGCTTCCTTCATCCCTGACTCACACTGTTTGCCAGATGTTGCTGCATCCCCTCACTTTATCTTCCCCCCTCCACTTTGTTTAGCTGATTTCCTCATAAAAAAATAAAACAAAATCCCACTGGCTCTTACCATCCACAAACAAAAATCCCACCACACACTAGGAATTAACATATCTTTTCCCAATTACTCTGCATAGAGATTATATCTGCTTCTCCAACACTGCTTGCCCAGCCTGCTTCAGAATACAGCTTTTGTTTCAGAAGAGTTCCTGCTAACTCTGCAAAATAATTCCAGCGACCTGAAGGTCCCTAGGCATTAAAGTCACACAACATACAATAATTAACAGCAACAACAATAAGAACCCCTAGGACATATGCTATATAACAAATTGCTGCAACCTTCTATTCCCGAGTCCAATGACGAGAAGTTTCACAGCCTCAACTACTGCTTACAGTTCTGCCCAGCAGCAGTAGCATGCAATGCATCCGTCTTTACCATAAGTGAAATGTGAAATCAAGCCATTTCTGCAGTGCTGTGGCTTCTGGGAGAGCTGGAAACTAAGAAACAAAGATTACACTGAAGTTTTAATGGCACCTAACAAGGTTTCAAGTAGGAAATGACATTTGGAAGGAATACTTAAGAGCATCAGAGTCACACCGCCACTCCCAACAGCAACAAGAACACTGAGGAGGAAGGGGCCAAGAAGAGTTTAAGCTTGTTTTTCCATCCACTGACTAGTGGAGATGGGGTTTTGAACTGAACCTACTGTCCAGACGTTATTAAGCAAAATAAACCATCACAGGCCACTCAGAATAAGCATCATGATACTAAACTGTATCTTCTCACTAGCTGAAAGACAAGAATGCTTTATGAGAGATCTGGTCTGCTGCTATGTCCTACAGGGACATACAAGGGGGTCTTACAACGCTGACGCTTCCCGCCTGCCTAAGGACTGTCAGCTCTTAGCGTGCTCACATAGTATTTATTTCAGCATGGTTCAATAAACTCAACTAAATCAGTAGTGTGAGAGATGGTAACATGGCTTTTCAAAACAACACATGTTCTACCCCAGTCTGCTGAAGCAATACTTGCCAAGGCAGAGAACCAAAACCAGCTTTTCCAGCTTTCCTGTTTGTCAAGACACAACAAGCCACAAACACAAGATCTGCCACTGGGGAGAGAACAGCGTCAGAGAGAAACGCTCTCCTTCCCAGTGCAAAAAGAGGAGCTGCTCACACAATGGGAATCTAAAGCTGGGTCCTTGACTTTGCATCTGACTTGAGTGGGATGAGAAATTAGCATACCACATCAGCAGCCTCACTCAGCAGGCTGACACACAAAAGTTATTCACATCTGCCACTCACTCGGCAACCGAGTTACCCAACATCTAGCAGACAAGAAAAACACCGCCTGTTTCTTTCTGAGACATACAGAGAGAGATATACTTACTGGATCTGTCAGCATAGCACGAAAATGTGAAGCCAAAGCGAGGAAAGCCAAGGTGTTGAACAGTGTGCCATTGATGACACTATAAACATAATCTCTCGATGGAACTAGCATGACAAGAAGGACTACAAAGTCGGCATAGAACACCAGCATCCAGGTAACGACAGCACATGCAATACCACAGCCATCTCGAATAAACCACATTGTTCCCAGGGAAGCGTGGCTAGGAGGTGGAACACACTTTTCTGGCTGGAGGTATTCAGGCTTCCTTTCAATATCTCTGAAGCGGTGGACTGGAGTAATCATCATAGGCTATTATGTCCATACTTGCATCTGAAAGAGAGTCAGAAACAGTGTTCACTGCTTTGCAAGACATGTAGACCTCCGTTCACATAATGGCATGAGGATCACGTGGGAAATTACAAATTGCAGAAATAGAGCTGAAAAAGCAAAGAAGGTAAATAAAATCAAACACAAAATAATGGATTTGGAAACGCAGACTCTTGTGCTTATCAGAACACTCCTTACCCAGAACACTCTAAGTGCTTTTAAGACTCGCTTAATTACACATTAAATCCACTGGTATGCCACCTCCACTACCCCCAGAGGAAAGGCAACAAGTGTTTTAAGGAAGAGAACAGTRATCAGGTAGGTGCCAACATGAGCTGCCACAGCAGGAACTGAAGCAAGAACTGGACACTGTCGTGCAAGGAAAAAAGTAAACACCTGGCACAGCCGGCAGGTGTTTACTTTTTGCTGCATCAGACCTGGGGAAGGGAAGGGCCTCTCCTACAGATACTGGGAAGCTTAGCAAGTGCAAGAGGTTTCCTTTCTCCTTATCCATTGACTCACAGCTTTGGAGTAAAACTGCAAAAACAAACCACTGCAAAGTTATAGCAGCAGGAACTGCTGAAGCAGCAGACCAGTCAAAGATCTTGATAGGAATTTCTAGTCTTGCCTGGAGGATGCTCTTCCCAAACAACAGCTGTCTCCCACTCTCACCTCTTCCTTTGGCTTTATGTCCCTCTTAAGTCTTCTACTTTGCCATGCTTGTCCCACCACCTTTACTACACTCCTCGATGGCATTCATTTTACCTCCCCTTTAGCATTCCTAGCAAACTCCACTCCACTGCAATAAGTGCACTAACATGACACTTGCTGCCGTTGCCCCATCCTCTCCGTCTCTGCACCTTTCCCATCCACAAGGTAAAATCCATCTTGGAGCCAGAAACTGTACTGCTCCGGGTATGCACGGCGCTTATTGTAGTCTCAATGTAACTCTCATCAAACGTAGGCATTTGAGAAAACAAAAAAGCTGCTCCTAAGACTTTGGCAGGGGATCAATCAATCTGCACTGTGAACGTACACCACTCAATGTTCGAGCACACCTGGAATGCTACATTTTGAAAGCGGCTTTTCAAACACCCAGCAACTTCTTCCAAAGACACTTCTTAACAGAATATTTGCACAATGCTGTAAACGCTCAAAACCACTACACCTACACAAAAATGGATACAATAATTTTACTGCCAAATACACTGAATTGCATATACCTGAACAGTAGTGTTCAACCTCCTCGTATTTCAACGTTAGGATTATTCTCACTGCTTTGCAAAAAACAGAGTGCATTTTTCCATTTTAATTCYGAAAAAGGGAGACAATGTTCATCACTAATTATGTTTTCTGCCAAAAAAGTTCATACTGAAGTTATATTTGAGTTTAATTGTTAAAAAAGTGACACTGTTGCCTAGACAAAATGGATGAATTTTATAGAAAAGATAGCAAAAGGATCGCAGAAGTACCTAGGACCTTAAACTTCTCTCAAAAGTTTTATGGCTAAGTTCTGTCAAGTACTAGAGGGAAGCTCTCTTTCGCATAACACCGACCTAAATGGAGACACTATTGCCCCTACCTAGACAGGAAAGGAGATGCTAGCTTGCTTTCTAGTTGTTATTTCAAGAGGACCAAATTCATAAAGGATAATTAGTCTTTCACAGCCAAAGATTAAGTTTATTAATGAGTAGGATGATTAATTACATCCAAGCACAGAAGTGATGAGCTTCTGCATGTTAGCGTAAGTGACATGGAAGAGAGGTGACTGGAACTGCTGCTGTCACAGTGAGACGCGAAAGACAGAAGCGCAAAGTTTCTAGATGCACAGAAGTGGGTGAACCAGACCATTTACAACATTTGTTTTCTAATATAACTGGTATAAATAAACTAGGAGAATTAGGCATTTTCTTATATTTCTGCTTTGAGCATTTAGTATGCTGCCAAGTGAGAAAGTTTAAGAGGCTTTATAAATCTGAAGAAAGTTGCATGGATTAATGTTAGAGCATATCAGTCTTATATTTATACATATATCCCACAAAACAGAAAAATCAAGATAAAAATGTGCACTGCGGATCTCATTTACTTTGGTGAGGGAAAAAAAAAAAAACAAACACAAAAAATCCTCTCCTCCTCATTCACAAAATTCACATACCACATTGTAATTACTTTGTATTTTAACCACAGCTATAATTTAGTCTCATGACTCCTGATACTTAGGGAGACAAGCTATATAATTTTCAGAAACAGTGATTACCCAAACAATCTGGTGGTCTAAGTTCAGATAAATCTATACCTACTAGTAAATCCATAGCTTTTCCCCAGTTTTTCACAATTTCTGTAAGGATGCTTATGTATTCATACATTCACACAGACTTAACAAGTATTTTAAAGACTCAGTCCCTCCCCTCCCCCAAGGAAACAGGTTAACCTTCACTGCATTATTTAATAATCTTATTAAAATTGTTATGCTGGTTTGCCAGCTCAAAATAAAGCTGACATAATTAAAGACTCATGCCTGACAACTATGTTTAGTGACAGTAACATCATATTGCATTAAAAAATAAGAAAGAAAACAGTAATTTAGGTGTTCAATTTTCAAACGAAAGTCTTAGACTTGACACATCAGGTCCAGTAATAAGCTGGGATAGTCCTGAACACAGACTTTCAGGATTTGTTGCCTAGACTCTGAGCCTTTCCCCCCAGCCCCGAGTTTTTGTTTCCCAAAGCAAAGGAATGAAACGGTCACAGGAAAAGCAAACTCCTATTTAACAGAGGAATTAGTTTGACAAGTCACCTTAAGGTCAGTATTAATAGAGACTGACTGAAAGCTAGACAAATACATAGTGACTAAAACTGTGGGTTTAGTCCTGAAACGCACACTTCAGCAGTCAAGTAAAAATTCATCTCACTTGCAAATGCAGGAAGTGGTTTCACTCCAGTAAGAGTTCTACAGCTCAGTCTCAGAAATATTATTAAGCTAAATTGAGGAAAAAAAAAAAAAAAAAAAAAAAGGGCAAAAAAAAAAAGTGCTATTGCTGTGGAATTGTCTGAGGAGAAACGGGAAGGAGCCTTGAGGCACCTCAGTTCGAAAGTCTGGGGCTTCTGCAGTGCAGTAAGGAAGTGGGTAAGAGCATACAGCTCAGGCCTCCAATTCTGACTTCTAACAAATTTGTTATTTAATGCACTTTGTTATTTAATGCTTGCTTTAGAGGCATCATCAGGCAACAAAATGAAAAAATCAGTAATCAGTACATAAACACCATTCATTATTTGAGAAATACATATGTGTTTTAGTGTACGTTAACTTAGAGTCAAGTTACAGGAGCTTGGAGTCTCAGCTTCTCTTCTACATGACTTGGTTTGGTTTTTTGKTTTTTTKTTTTTTTTTTTTTAATTCCTTGTTCTTACATACACAAACATCTGTTTTTGTTTATGTTGTCCAACCTGGTATTTTCATATAAACAATACCCCCAAAAAAAGACTGTAGGGGGGAGGAAGCATTAACTTGCCCTAACTGGCCTGCCCTTGAATCATGCTGCATATGAACTTAATTTATACCACACAGATGTAATGTGCCAGTCCCTCCTGCTCTGGAGCAAACAATACATAAACAATGAAGGCAAAGGGCTTAAGGACTTAATCAGGGTGTCAGGCTACAAGAGAGGCCACTAGGTAAGTGTGAGACACAATGATGACACACACATCAATTTAGCTCAATGACATGTCAGAGCAAAGACCTTTTCTTCTTCTTTATCTGGAAGGCATTTGGCATTACAGGAATAATCAAAAACCATTAGAAATTTAAATAAAACAAATTAAAATCCACTTCCTGCTACAATGAACACTTAAAACATGCTATTACACCCTATATAAATGAAGTTAACTGTCTTTTGACCTGCCATAAGCCATGTCAAAAAATCTATTTTTAATGGCCTGTAACCACCAAAGAATGCATTAAGAATGAACTAATGAATGATGTGGGCCTTCACCCAATGTGTACCTGAAAGCTACCTGAGGTTCTGATGCCATAAAACTTACACCAAGCTTAATGCCATCATCGTCACCCAGCTGATTTTCATGTAATTACTCATGCTAGTGAAGTCACGCACACAGGTAGGACTTGCAAAACTATAGTATTACTATGTATATTGCAACCGTTTCCTCTATTAGAAGTCCATTAACATTAAACTTTGGGAACAGGTGACATTTTGCTATACGAACCTTCAAGTTCTGTCAATTACTTCAAAACAAAACAATTCGGGGGGGGGGCGCGGGGAATGAGACCAGGGCAGATCATAAGCATTTTTTGAAGTTTTCAGTTTGGGTTTTTATATACTTTAAAGAGTTACTTCGGAACAGCTTTTATGACACACACAGAACTAGAGTTCATTGACAGTATTTTGAGAGCTGACAAACAACACTAAAGTTAACTTCTTATCATCATCAAAAGGAAGCAAACATACATAACCAGTCATGTTATATTCACAACAGCTAAACTAGGCAATCTAGATCCACAGGACAGGATGTCCCTTTAAATAAAACCAACAAACCCCAGACAGCTAGATAGAAACTGCAAGAGAGTTAATTTTGAAGTTAATTTCATTTTTTCTGTACGTAAAACTGCATTGGTTGAAACACGGCATATTTAATCTTCCTTTGCAACAGAAATGAGAGAAAGTGTGCTTTCTAACTAACAAGATATTTACCTATCTAACAACAAATCTAATCACAAGCCTGTCAAAACTTGCCAAAGCAAGTTCTAGCAGGGGTAATAAGGAAATATCAGTATTCATGTATTTTTTTCTAATGGCTTCTGCAAGGCCTAAAAAGCTTTATCTGATCAGCAGGAGTGGAACAAAACAGCCCAGCTATGCTGAGAATTTTTGGCAGTCTCCTGCAGATTCATCCAGATATCCATCAGCATGGCAATTTCCAACCCCTGGTTTATAAAACCTTGGAGGGTCAATGGGACATTTCTAACAGGTCTGTGAAAGGCAGCTAAAAAAAGCAAACCTATTATTAGCAGGCTTAAATTTGCTATAGAAAGCTGTACTTCCATTGGAATATTTAACTCCACACATGGTTAAAAAAAAAAAAAAAAAAAACCACAACAAAAAAAAACCCAAACAAAACAAACCCAACCCCAATCCAAAACCCCAAACAGKCCAAAAACTACTCCTCTCGGGTTAAAATGGCAAAAGCAACAGGGAAGGATCAGGCACGGGGCTTAACACTGCACTGACGGGACACCTGATGACTCAGATCAAAATGTCACAGGGCAAAGTCAGGACCGCTAGCCCTACTCCAGCCACCCCAGGAGCAGGGTAACAGGACTATGCCTAGTGCAGATAATTTTTAGCTTTTCTTCTGGAAATTCAGGCCACATTAAGGAGTACGGTTTCAGCCTAAGTACTACATTACCAGCTACGCGTTTGCTTTTAGCAAGAGGCTCACAAACATCTCAGGTTCCCCTGAACCCTCTGGCTACTGAAGTCATGCAATTTCAACAGTTTCTGTTCCCATACTGAAGAAAAATGGCATAAAGAAATCAGAATGTGAATTATATTAAATCAATTAAAAATAATCTTAAGAAATTACAAAGCTTAAAACAAACTTGTGTTTTCTGAAGCTAAATGCACAGGCTTGGATTACCTGCCTTGGAAAGGGGGAAAGAGAGCACACAAAACCAGACGGTAACCCAGTTATAACATTTTGCTATACATGAAGGGAGTAAGTGGCGATATTACAATGTTGCTTTATAGTCACAGTTTAGAAAACTGTTTACATCATTAACTATTTTGATGAATCATAATTTATTATCTTTTATTTTTAATTTATTCATTATTTTGAAGAGGCCATGCGTGAACAAGACTTTAGTAAAAAAGGATCACGCTATAATCACACTTATTTTTATTAGAAGCATCTTATTACAGGGGAAGATTTAATTGAAGTTGTGCATTTCTGAAGAATACATTTGAACAGGAGTATGAATATGTAGAGGGAACTTCTCCCTTAGGAGAGCAGGGGGAGATGGAAATTACCTCAAAGATATCTGTCAGACCTAGACACTCCATCCTGAGGGCCTGGATCGGGCTGAGACTGACGGGCTCAAAAGAGATGCATCCACATAAGGCGCAAACCCCGCAGTTCTCCTCTCATTTACACCAGTGCAAACAAGAAGCAACTTCAACAGTGCCAGAGGAATTCCATTAGTAGAACTGTAAGGAAAATAAGGCCATGTTTTCTGAATTAAAACCATGTTTTTTTCCTATCCTAATGTTTGTGGTACGCAATCTCTCAGGACAGATGGTAACAGCTTCCTGGTTAATGTCTATATAATTTCTGTTTAACTAATGTATTGTATAAATAAATTATAATGCAATAAAGACTGCCCTAAGAGTTTGAGTTATCTGGTAAGTGATTGCACACCCATCTACAATGCCCGTCAGCTGCTAGTCCTGAGCAAAGGAGAGGAGACAAAGCCAATGTAGTTACTGTCCAAGGTACATAAACACGGGACCACTATGGATGAGTGACAAAATTGGGGCAACATCTATGAACAGGACACAAGTCACAAGGGCAGTAGAGGCTAAGGTCAGACTTGGACCTGACTTGGTCTGATCACAAAGTTGGTGATCTTAATAAGCTTTGGATCAGAGATGGAAGGTACTTTATAAAACTGTCATTAAGTATGAACCATTACAAAATAACTTATGGTAACTTTTTAACTGTCAGAGCTGCAAGGGCAACAGAGAAATTCTGTCACTTCAATCTTACAGTTTCCCTGATAGACTAAATACACATGAGCTACTTAACCTATGTAAAAAGAGAAATATTAACCCTGAACACATAAATACAAACCAGCTTTGTGGCATTGCCACCTATCTGGATTAAGTACCGGAAGGAAAGAGCAATCTTACAGAAGGGACTGCATTGGGAAACAGAAAACAACAAATGGGGGTGTCATGCCTTCCCACAGCATTGCAGTTACCCAGAACAGACAGCCTTATGAGAGACAAAACAGGAGAAGCTGTCCTGGTCTTCTAGACAGCTTTGCAATTTTGATGCTGACTCAGGACTTAAAACAGCAAGCCACTGGATTAAAGGAATTTAAATTCTCAGCTTGCTCTGGATCAACTTAAAAAAAAAAAAAAAAAGAAAAAAAGAAAAAAAGGAAAGACAAAAATTAAAGGGGGAAGGTTTGTCTATTCAACTGGCATTATTTTTAGCATATATTTTAAAAACTACACTGCTTTCATGGCATAAGGAACATATTTTCCAGAGAAGCAGAAAAGAGTTGCAGCTTTAAAGTTTTAATCATAATAAGAAGCCAGCAGAACCATCCTAGTCTAAAAAATTATTCTGAATATTATCTTTCAAGGCAAAAAAAGCACCTTAACTATCAGACATACCTTTTCACTCAGGTGGTCTAACCCAGGATTTGGCTCTCACCTGCTTCTGCTACAGCCCTCCCTTCACAAGCATGAACAAGTCACTCAATCTCTCTGTATTTTATTCTCCCACTTGTAGTCTACACTTCTTCCCTACCATATAGGGGTAGGGGAGATACAGGTATGAAAGCTGTAAGGTATTTAGATTTTAAATCTAAATATTTAGATTTAAATTTAAATTAAAATTAAAATTAAATTAAAATTAAATTAAAATTTAATTTTAATTTATTTTAAATTAAATTAAAATTAAAATTAAAATTAAATTAAAATTAAATTAAAATCTAAATTTAGATTTTAAATCTAAATACTACACCTAAGCAGGTATCTAAACCAAATATAGAAAGACACAGGGCATAAATTAAAATAGTGCATTAATAAAACAGGGACAAAAAAATTATCACCTTTACCCTGAAAAGGCCTGAAGTGAAAATGATGACTGTCACAATCCACCTCTGCAATGTTAAGAGCTAGCCTAGAAGAAACCTATGCTGCTACTTCAGAGAACTGGAAAAACCTGCAGGTTCAAAGTTGCTTATGTTAAAGCTTTTGACATGTAGTAAAGAACTTCTGAGCTGGCAAACTAAGTATTTCTTGTTTTGCTCACTGTTGCATTAGCAAGCACAAGTGATCCCTATCTCCACAAAAAAATACAATTTCTGTGTGTAAACATTGATTTTGTTATCCTTCAAAATACTGAGAGTTGGAGACCAGACTAACTGCAATACATAGTGTATTGCTTATCTATTCTATGCTATATTGGACATCAGTGATTCAAGTAGTCATTGCAAAGAACAAAGACGTATATCTCATTACTATCTCCCTTTATCGCCTGCTATAGCCCTCCGATCTCTGTATCTATGGTACGGTACTACTGCCTTCCCACTAGGACTGTAAATGTTTCATTGTCTTTTTTTTTTTTTTTTTTTTTAAATAGCATAGTACTTCATACTACCTTTATTCACTTTTGCTGTTTCAACTTGAGCCCATTTGTTTTAACTTCTGCATCCTGCACCACATTTAAGATTGGTCACCCCTGTCAGTTCTGCATTATTGCAAAATGGACAGCTGAACTTCACAAACACGCCATCCACCACTGGGCTAGCAGCAAAAGCATCAACAAGGGCCTTGCATTTCCTCCCATTCAACATTCCTCTCTTGTCCAAGGGTATTAACATGGAGTTTTCTGTGTCCTTGTGTTACTTGCTGTTACAGCTCCTGGAACAGCAATTCCCAACATTTTTCTAGCTGAACCCTGCTGCTGTAGCCTTCTTTCTCATTTCCTTACCTTCCCACCCCTATCCTCTGCTGCTTTTTTTTTTTTTTCCTTCTCCTTGCGCTCCTACTCCTTCTCCTGTAACAGCACCAGTTCTGTATGGGCACCTTGTAACCTGGTGGGGTGAAGGGATACGGGGCTATAAACCTAGATAAATCTCCCTCCAGAAACACTCCCAAGCACCCCCCACCCTGGGGGCACAGCCAGAAGCAGGTGAAAGGAGTTAACCTGCCAGTGCTCCTCTGGAGTAAGAGCCAGTACCTAGCTGCACCTTGCACTTCACTAACTGGGAACTACTGGTGTATGAGGAGTCCTTTGGCACCCACAGCCTGCAGAGGCAAGCTGGCTCGCTCTTTCGGACTCTCTCTCAAAAGGACGATGTGTAAAGTGATACTAGCAGATTTGCTGCACTGCAGTTCCAGTCAAGTTACAGGCTATCTTTTTTTCTTATTATCTGCACAACCCAGGAAATATGTAGCTCTAATTAGGAAAGGTTTAACTTCTCATTTTCTCTAATGCAACCTTAAGTTTCAGATCAGTTACACGCGCAAGTCGAATACGATGTTCCAGGTACCATCATTCACATCTCGTTTGCTTCAACCAGCTAAGCACAGAACAGGGAAAACAAAAACCGACAACAAGCTTTTCTATCTTGTCATATTTTACATTACCTGCTGTCTTCTCTCAGGAAGGCAGAAAAACTGTATTCCAGAACATCACCGTAAGAAAAAGGTTGTGTCTACACCGCAGAGGGACCAGAGAAAAACCATAAGCTCAGCCAATTAACATCTGCAGAGACCGGCTGAGCTACAGCCAAGCCATTTTCAGACTGACACCAGTGTGGGTGCCCATTACCTACTCTGTAGTCTCCTCTACAGGAGAGATATCCCATTATAGATGTATGGGAAATGTCAGCACAAACAAGCTTCACGGCTGCATGAGCAAGTTTCCCTGAAATAATGCAACACACAGGTTTAAACTGCATTGACTATGCAACACTGCTACTAGCTCCTATTCTGCTTGAGACGCACAGCAACCCACCCATCAAGAAAAGTATATTCGTATTAGATAAGAAAAAGAGATTCACCAAAGCTGAGTTAACACTGCCAAGGCTACATGCATACTGTCAGACTATCAGTTGTTCCCCTTTGCTGACACAAAGCAACTGCCCAGAAAAGACATGTAACTACTTGGGCACAGTAGACCAGCATCTGCTGAGGAATTAAGCATTCGTCTTCTTGCAACCTGCTCCCAATAGCTGCATTAAATTACATTTTGACATTTTTGTCTACTACCAAACAAGGAATTTCAAATAGAAATACACACCCTGCCTGTAAGTACAATACTTAAAATGAAAACTAAAAAGGAAGCAGAAATGTATGCAAAAATACCCAGGAGGTGTTAAATGTTGCAGCAAATATTTTAGCTTTTAGGCAGACCGTGCATTTGTCCTTTTATTAACCTATAACCACACAGAGCTTCTGGTTGCACCTTCTAAATCTCAATCAGCACTCAGTCAAACACAACTTACTACCACAAGCAGCTCCCATTGGTATGACAAATACTATTGCGTCAGTGAGACAGCACTAAGAGCTACGCTGACAGAGTCGTAGTGTTAGAAGGACCGGATCTTTACTGCACATGGGGCCGCATTTTCAAAGACACATGAATTAACGTGTGGCTCCCCTTATAATGACTCTTATCACCGAAATGCCTGTAACACTATACAAAAGACTTATTTGTTGCATTCACTAAGCGAAGAAAAACATGGTACTCACTAAAGCCTTGCTATCTGCACCACCAGGCAGAGGAGGCAGTCACTCACTGCACCCCGCCAGCCTCTTCTCTGTGATTCCCCTGCATCAGAACGACCATCCGAATTCGGGCTCCTTTCCTACAGATCTGGCATTGCGCACCTTTGCTGTGTCAGGAGTCTGGCACACAATCTCTCTCTCACAGGCTGAAAAATACAGTTTATCTTTTCAGAATCAGAATCAAAAGAAAGGAATCTAAACAAGCTCTGGTGTCCACCCGGCATCCCTCACTGGCACGCAGGCAGCAGGACAGAGCATCAGAGACCAGACTGCTGCCTTCTCCCCTGTGCCTATGTTTTCTTGAAGGTTGTTTTCTAATGAGCCATCGCGAGTGCTCGCTTCTTCCTAAAAATTACTTTTCAGAAGTACTCCAGTAATACTTGGAAGCTGCTGTTTAACAACAGTCCAGGTTACTTCCTATTAACACGTAACTCACCGTCCACTTCAACTAAACCCGGCACAGTACAGCGCCATGGTTTCAACACAGATTACTCCCGACGCTGAAGTCGCAACTGCCCTACGGTCCCATCGGACAGCAGCAGGCAAACGCCGGGCGACCACGGCCACCTCTGAAGTGACAGGGTCCGCTCCACTGTCCAGCCGCTCGCTGACGGACACGTTTCATCACTGCAACTCATAACAGATTACAGGACCCCGTCTCATCACTGCAGTTCAGTAATAGATCACAGGACCCCGACGAAACTGCTGGAGGCTCCGATTTGAAATTTCCTGCGGAGGGGAGGTTACGCTGCTCTGAACGGCTCCCGGAGCAGATCTAAACCACGTATTTAGCCCAGTATTACTTAACACATTTAGCCTCGCAGTCTGTAAAGACCAGCGCTGGAAGCCGGCGGATCGGAAGGAGGCGAGGGGCGAGCGGGAGCCCACCTCCCCTTTTCCCACCGATGCCAACAGCTCCAGGAGACGCCGCTGCGGGACGCGACCCACCGCCCTGCACGCCCAGCCCCCGGCCCGGAGGTAAGTGGGGCACCGAGCGGCCCTTGGCCGGCCGCGCCACGAACACC